>PVKE010021972.1:0-25976 GCA_004027555.1 Craseonycteris thonglongyai
GGCCACTAGAGCCACAAGAATATCTCAACTACATGGCCACAAAGGAGATATTGAAATAGAAAAGTATCACGTTTATTTCAGTTTTAAGATATTTTTGTAGTCTTGTGGGTTTTATCTGTTTGGTTTGTTTCTTTATCTATCTGGAGAATCTTTTGACTGAGATGAAGCTACTGAAAAGAAAAATGCATAGATTGAGGTAGAAAAGTGAGTAGAGAAGTTACCAATAAACTATGATAAATTCTTAAAAAATATTAAGAAAAATGAGTGTCCAACATCATTAAAGCAAGGATAGCAACAAGAAATCTTCGCCAAATTTCAAAATACGGCAGTGCAATTAAATATTCCTAAGTGCTCCAGGGACAAAAAGCAAAAGATAAGGAGAAAGTGTGACTTTACTTGACACTACCATTACAAGCTAGCAAACTGTGTAATATCACCTTCAAAATTCCAATAAAAAATTGTTTTTAATCCAAAATTTTATACTTACTGAGTGACAAGTAAAGCATGAATAAGTAGCATAAAAAAAC
Source organism: Craseonycteris thonglongyai (assembly GCA_004027555.1). NCBI lineage: Eukaryota > Metazoa > Chordata > Mammalia > Chiroptera > Craseonycteridae > Craseonycteris > Craseonycteris thonglongyai. The sequence continues at coordinate 528 of PVKE010021972.1, forward strand.
AAACTCGGAGAGGCAAACGTTCTAATTTCTCTCTCACGCTGCCTTTTCTAGAAAGCTTGTGGAAGTTGTTTATAGCAAAAAAGAGAGGCAACAGGCTAGACAGTCATTAAGATAAAAAGGAAGCTTCTTCCCTCACAGAACTGTAAGATTCTCCAGTTATTGGGCTTCTAAGGCAGCATCAGCCCCATGCTCTCTGAGCAAGATTTGTGAAGGGTATTTGGAATATCTCCATGCTGCCACAAATACTGGAGGGCTGACATCATGTCAGCTTATAGCAGGGGTGCCCAGATGAGACATTGAGGCTACATCAGAACTACAGACAGAGGGTTCTGATCTCAGCCAAAAGGGTATCTGCACACATACTTCCATGAACTGAGTGTGGCTCAACTTGAGCCTTCCCTCTGAGTCACCTCACAAAGCAAAGTATAGAGACTGATGGAGCAGCAACTTTTAGAGGAAAGTTGGCAGATTAACTGGAGGGTTGGGAAATGCAAAGAATTCACACAGAGGAGCCTTCTCCCCTGTAGATAGTATATTCTGATCTCAAGGTTCAAGGTTCATCAGTGGCTTCTGTAATGTCACTAGGCCTGTGGGAGGAGACGTGACCCTAAACAAATTTGGCAATCGTATGTACCTTCATTGTGCCTTTACCAATTTCTCCTTTTCACTCGCAGATACCCTAAAAAGTTTGAATGTTCAAGCTTTGACTAACCACCACTCACAGTCACATGTATTCCCCTTAGCACACACCCCCTTCTCCATTCCTATTCTCTGTTCTGTACCTTGGATCAAAATGACTTCTCACTTTTTTCTTCTCACCTCCCTTTCCCCTCAGGGAAAAACTATCAACATTCTGACTTTTGAATTGAGGACAATTATCAGAAAGAGAGCAATTCAATTAAATTCATTCCCACTAATTTGTGAACATTTGAAATTGCCCACTCTCCTTCAAAAACGCTTCATTGCAAAGAAGCACTGTTGATGGAAGTGCAACTCCAGTTAGCTGAATTGTTTTCTTGGTTACTTACCAAGGAAGTGAGGAGGTCTGCTTACATCCACCCTCTGGGGTTCCTACAATGGAGAGTCACAGAACGTAAGGACCCAGATGAAGCTTCTAGGTTTTGCTATTCATCTTTCTTATTCTATAGCTGAGAATAAAGTCCAAGGGGAAACTCAAACCACAGATAACTGTTCAGTAGTAGAACCAAGGCAAAAATCTGCTTTTCTGACTGTCCACTTCTCTTCTTGCTTTCAATGCCATCTTCACTTCTAGTAATCAAAGCTTACTCTTACCCCACCCTGTGGTCCCTCACCTGTCCCCAGTATCACTAGAGAAATGTTCCCGCAGATTTACATACCATATAATATAATTATTCTTTGAGGAAATTATTGCAAGCCACATCTTTAAAATGAAAAAATAGTCATATACAACTCTTTGTGTTTTTTGTTTTTGTTTGTTTATTTGTTTGGTAGAGAATAGTGACTACCAAAAATGACCGAGGTCAGCAAGGGGTAGCTACTTATCTGGAACGTCACTTCCAGATAATAGAAGAGAATGTCATCAGTGCTAATCCACATGCAAGGAATTTTTGAAATCACCATTAAGCAAGAAGGCAAAAAAAATTTGAACAAAATATTCAATAAACTCAATGAATTTCCTGTTCTCAGTCATTTGAAGTCTTCTGGCCTCAGTTTGCATGAAAAGTTTTCTTGATCCAAATAACAACAACATGACTGAGATTCTAGTCTGGGCCCCGAATTTAGACTGAAATATCCAGAAATTTTCCTAACTGATGGCTGGACCAAGGACCATTTAAGGATCTCAGGTATAGTACTCAGGTATAGTATGCCTACATAAGCAGACTACAGACCTCGCTAGGCTTTATACCTTGTAAGACGTGAGGAACAAGGGGGTGAGGGGTGTCCCATTTCTAACACACTTCACACTAGTCAACACATCAGTATTTTTCACCACTAAAAACCTATTTCTGACACTCAGTATGCAAATTAATTCAATGTGGGTTGATGGAGATTTGATTACTAGAGATGCATGGAGTAGCCACCTCGAAAATGTGTCATTTTTCAACATAATGCCTGCTGACCTCCCACAGACTGTGCACACTTGAGTAAAGCAATCAACTACACCTACACAACTACAAGCTGTGCTCTACCAGCATGTTCCTAAGTTCTTAATATCTAAATGAAGTGCTTTAAAGTCCATTTCATACTATCTGACAGGGTAGAATCTCTGGACCTTAAGTCATGTCTTCTCCATGGCATCCCTCAAGGTTGTTGTTTTTGTTTTTTGGGGGTTTTTTTTCATTGTTTTGTTCCCATAAGGTTTGAGTTATGATTGCTTGTTGGCCTTGGTCTGTGGTTTCCTTTCCCAAGGTCAGAGCATGGGCCTCCTTTAGACACAGGTCAACGAAAGCTATCTCAAGCTCCTAGATATTCTACCCAATTGGGAATTTCGTACTAGGAACAAGCATAGGTTCTTCGGCAGGCTTGGATGTTAGAATTTCTAACTTTTTATTAAGCTTCTAATTAAATTATTTTCATTATGATTCATATTGGCGGCTCTTTGCTCATAATGTAGAATCATAAGCAGGGAACTGAGGCAAAGCAGAATATAGTGACCACAGTGGGACATAGGGTCTGAAAGAAATGATCTATATCATTAGATCCAAGTGGGCCCTACCCCACTTACACATGCATAGTAAATTACAACTTAATATCCTTGAACCTTGGCCTGGCAATTACCTTGACCACAAACTAACTGACATATAATTATACAACCAAAAATATATTCCTTCAACTTAAATTTCGTGATGACTTGAAATGCAAATACTCCCAAAGCATAGCATTTGAAATTGGACAATACACCATTGGGGGAGATAGATTTTGTGGAGTTCAGGGAGTTGAACAGAGGCCCTTCTCTGCACTCCATAAATCAAACTTTGTATTTGCCTATTTTCTTTGCTTGCTTGTAAGATTTCCATCAATAAGGAAAAAGAACCAAACCCTCTTACACTGACACATCTGAATAACGGTGTGATAAGGGATCAGAAGGGGTTCAGGTGGATTTGTGCTCCACAGCTATACTATTTGCCTTGACTGATTTGTCATTGTATGCAAACATTGGCTGTTACTTTTATGGCCAGTAGAAGGGCAGAAGCCAAAACCCCGGCAGAGAATAAACAACAGTACTCTACAGTGAAGAAAGAAGACATTAAAAGCTCATAAGCAAGGGGTTGCTGCATGCGAAGCCCTCCTTATGATTTACAGCATTAATGCTTCCTGGGTACAGCCCCTCCCTGTAATTGGAAGCCAGCTCTTAAAATAGAAAAATTGTGGGAGTTTTATAGGCTCTATTGTGATGTTGTGCATGTAAGCACACACTTGAAAGAATGAGGCCTGGAAAAATGACATTTCCAGCCCACAGGGTTAGAGAGTGTGTTTATCTGCACATGGATCCACAACCCCTGCCTTGGAGGCAGCCCCATGCAGGATTGGGGGACTGAAGAGATCAATTCAGACTCCTTATGCCAGATTCAAACTCTGTTGCCTACATGTCCACAGCTACCATGTAACAGACCTGCCCACTCCCACGACCTACTGCAGGAGCTCTAACTGGATACCTAGCCTCTAAGTTCAGGTGCGGGAGAGGTCCCTGTGAGACATCTTGCAGGTGTCCAAGGAGTTCTGGGAATGTATGTGTATGGTTGTGGGCTGAGGGGTAACACAAGCAGCAATGTACCAGGCAATGTTGTAGGAGCTTTAAGCATATGGAGGCATTAATATGATCCTACAAAGCATATTTACTACTGTTAGAGGAGGAAATGGAGTATAGATGGGCAAAGCTAGGAAGTGAGTGATGGAGGTGGCATTCAAACCCACATCCTCTGACTTCAGAGACTGGGGTGGACCACAGGCCAGTGGCACTGGTTTCCTTTTGCCCCCATGAAAAGCCAGCTGATTCCTACTGTTACTAAATTACAAGTGTCTAGTCAATTGATGACGGGGTGGGTGGGAAGTTGGAGAGAATGGATTCAGGAGTCTGGAAACTTAAACAAGCCCCGGGAACATTGTACAAGTATGAGCAGCCCTTGGGCAATGGCCCCAAATGTAGACTACTTTTCCCTCTCAGTTACAAGTTTCCTATCTCTCCTCACTTTGGGGTCCCCATCTTCTCCCCTTCATCATCTAATATTAAGCCCTTGTCTCCATTTACATGTCACATAAAGGGCCCAGGAGTAGTCCCTGATGCGAGTAGCTGGTTGGGCAGTCATAACCAAGCCTCAACAGTCTCTTGTTGAGCATGATCCATCCCACAGACCACAAACTTCAGGTAAGGTGATGAAGTAAAATAAAAGTAAAACCAGTTTGTGATCATGTCAAAACACAGGCAAAAGCAAGGTTACTGTGCAAACCACAAAAATGTTTAAATATTCCCTTTCCTGGCAAACTTGAGTGACCGCCTCTTCTTTACCAGTTAAAGCTTTAACCTCAATTCATTTTTTTTTCTGCTTCTAGTTAAAATTTATTAAGACACCCAATCATAGAATTACCCCATGCTTTCTGACAGTGCTCTATACAGAATGTATCCCTGCTTCCTTGAATCCTCCCCAAAATCATCTCATAGAAGCCCAAATCCTGTAATGAAGCCCTCCAAACATGCTCTTACTGAGATGGTCCACAGTTCCCCATGGTGTGCAGTCGTTTTTTCCTAAAAATTTACTTTATTGTTTTGACAGAGAGAGACAGAGACAGAGAGACAGAGAGAAGGGGGAGGGCCCAGAGCAGTCTCCATAATTGTATGTCATCAGTTTTCAACATGGTTTTATCCCACACAGGTGGGCAGGGGCTGCAGAGGGCGGGAACAGGCTGGGGCCTCCTGCATGGGGGCACACCCCAGCTCAGCATATAGGTCTGCACAGGCTGGGGCTGGGACTTGATGCCTGGACCCCGGGGCTGCAAAGTGAGTGCTCAACCCGATGAGCCATCCCAGCTTCTCCTGTGCAGTCTTGTTTGCTGCAGCACGTGTCTGTCAGCCCAACTTTGTTTGAAGACAGCTGCATTTCAGATCAAGAACACTGAATGAAGATCCTCAACAGTCATTAAAACTGAAACCCGAGCCATTTGAAATAATATGTATGTATAAAATAATTCCCATTGCTTTGAGGGCTAAAATGGCCCAGTCTTCAGTAATATAATTAGGGTCTCCACTTCCTGGATGAGAGGGAAAAGTTGTTTCAGACTTATGTTTTGCCCTAGACAAGGTCACCAGAAACACTCTACCACCATTTTGCTAAGAAGTGTCTTAACTGATTCATTGGAAAAATCAAGGAAAGTGACTATTTGTTTTCCACACAGGTGTACTGACTGTTACCCTTATGGATTTTTTTAAGTATCTACACCTAGACATTTCACCTGTACCTAATCTTGTTAAAGCATGTGACGATGTTATTTGTAGGTATAAAGCCCAGATTACCATACAGTGTAATAAGTATCATGATAAAAATGAACGCAGACAACTAAGGAGCATGGATGAGGACATTTTTGTTGACATGGAGGCAAGAAAGACTTCCAAGATAAGGTGATTCTTTTGCAGAGTTGAGTAGTTGTTAGCCAGCCATGTGAACTGCAAGGTAAAGAAAGCCACATTGGTAAAGAAAAAATGGTCAGGCTCCTTGCGAGAAATTTCCATAGATCAGTTTGGCTCCCTTGAGACACCTTCCCAACTTCTTCAGGGTGAGTTCGTCTGTTTTTGTCTTTTAGAAAGCATGTGATATATTTATATTGTAGTATATTTATATACAATGTACTAAGATGTTTTTCTATGTATTTATCTCTTGCCCTAGAGAAAATGTTCTGGAACATTCCTCCTAACAGTATGGTATATGAGACTGAGAACAGGGCTTTAAATCATATCAAATTGACACTGCTCTTTATTTATTATGCAATTTAGGCAAACATCTGGCAACACAGAGCTGGCACTTAGAACTAGTTTTGAAGAATATATAAAGTTGTTTGACTCCTTTGAGCTTTAGTTTCTTCATGTGTAAAATAAAGATAATACCCACATGGAAGCAGGGGATAATTGAAGGGCTACTGGAATAATCTAGAGAAGTAGATGGTGGCTTGCATTCAGGTGGTAGCATTAACAATGGAGAGAAGCAAATTGATTCAGGATGTGTTCTGGAGAAGAAGCAGTCAGAACCTTCTAATAGATTAGATATGAGGAATAAGAGAAGAAGAGAAAACAAAAAGGACTGCATCCAGCTTTTGATTTTCAATTCCAACTGTCCCTTACTGATACAGGAAAACTGGAAGATATATTGCTAAGTAAAGTCATCTAGTAATCAATCAGTTAGATGTAAGGGTCTAGCTCTATATAAATTGATCTTTTTTACTGCTGTTCTTATTGAATGTGGATTGTCTATACCTTGTTGCCTGAACTGAAGTTCTCAACTGCCGCCTCTCAGCATGAACTTGTGAAAGATGCACACATCATCTGGATGCATTAAGTAACCAAGGAGACCGAAATGATTGCTGCAGAAACCTTGAATCGCATTCTCAGGGGTGCAATCCTAGCTTCTTCCTAAGGTGGCTATATAAATTTATAGGTTTATAGGGTCAGAAAGGCCATCACTAAAAGGTCTCAGAACTAGTGTGCAAGTGAGAAATGAGGGAGGTAAGAGGAAAAAATGTAGAAAAGGAACCAGTATGGGCCGCCACCTTCCTTGTCTGTTTGAACTCTGAGACAAAGGGAAGTTCACCTCCTGCTCTTCTCAAATTCTCTGGCTCCTTTCCTTGTTCCTATGGCCCTAGGAACCGAAGCTTAATCACAGCTCTCTTTTTGATGATGACTTCTAGTAACAGGTGAGACTCTTAAGTTTCCGTTGATTCTAAAAATGTTTAATAACCTTCTTAATCCTTAGGAACGTTCATTGCTCCCAGTTGATAATTTTGTGTTCTTCTCCACCAGATGTGTTTGGTTCTTTTGTTTTTAAATGCCCTTCTGCAAACAGGATACTCACAAATAAAAGTAACAAACTTGTAGGCATCTGTGTCTCTATTTAGAAGGATCATAAATGAAAAGAGGGTGCTCATTGCCTGGGGTCCCTTTTTATTCCGCTGAGCCTGACTACTGAACTGGCAAGTGCGGGTAACAGCTTTGTCCCAGAGCCTCTGAGCACTGTGCTTTCATAACGACAGCTGTGGTTGGAGGCCCCAAAGCTGACACACATACACATTTGCTGTTCTTGAGGAAATAGTTTGGGAGGTAAGTACTTTGAGTCCACGAAAGAGAAAGCTAAAAGGTCCTTCAATTTAAAATCTTGCCATATAAGAAAGTGGGTTATCTTTTTCCTCCAAAGAGAACCATAGCTTTGAATTCCTTCCACAAAACCTGATGTGGTAAGCTTCAATCAGGAAATCTTTCCACTGGACAGGAGAAAGTGCCTCCTAACCATTATTCCTTGTGGAAACACTCTAGTGCTCTACTGAGCAGGTTTACATGTCTCTGTCTCTGGACATAGGAAACATGTGCTCAGTAAACTTCGCTCTTCACCTTTCTAAGTCCAGGCTCCTGTCAGTGCCTCTTCAAGTGTGCTTAGATGAGGCAACACCAAGTTAGAATGCATTTGCCTGCCCCTCTTGAAATGTCCACCCACCTGTGTCCAACCAGCATGGCCTACTGTCCTCTCCTAGGAGAGGGAGATGGGTGGAACCTAGATTTATTAAATACCTACTATGGACTAGGTCCTAAGGTGACAAAAGTGAGATTGAGAGGCGTGAATTAGTTTGCTCAAGACATCTCGCCCATCTGATTCCAAACACCACCATGGGCCGCTCTGCAGCCCACGTCTGAAGTCCTTAAAATTCGCAGTCTTTTGTTCTTTCAGAGACTCTCTCTACCTGGCCTAGTTGTTCCAGCTTGATGGCAACTTTATTTAGGTAATAGAAGGATCCTGCTGTTTCATGAGGCAATAATCCAAGCCCCGTGTGGATAACTGTTCTTTTAGGTTGAGTGGTTTATCCCTCTAATAAAAAAGAGGGAGATTATTGTTTGGAAAACCTAAAGTCTTCTTTTTCATTCTTGCATTAAATAAAGACACTGGCATATTCACTTTTAGCAGAGGCCGCAGAAGGAATCTCAGACTGAGATGGGCAGGCCAAGCTGCCAAGCGGAGCCGCACATGGGCACTGTGCTTGCGTAGCTGTTGGCTAAGAAGTTACCAGCAATCGTTGAGTAGTTTCTTTTCCTTTTATGTGAACTTCTAAAGGAGTCACAGGGTGATCAACTGTCCCATCACCCCCACCCCACCCCCGGGACTTGTTCTGGTTTGAGCACTGAGCATCCTGCATTCTTGCAAACCCCTCAGTTCTTAACAAATCAAAATGAGTAGTAGCCCTAATTAAAACTTCACCTGGAAGAAATGATACAAAGACAAGAAGGACTGGCAAGCAGAAACTAATGTGGAAGTTTGTTAAGAAATAATTTACTGTCCCTAGGCATTTGAAGCCATTTTCACATATTTCCTAATGACACTATGAGGTTTTTTGAAGGTCCAGAAAAACAAACTAAAAGTCCATTAAATGGGGACTGGTTAAGGTGACGCCGGGATGACTCACCAGGTTAAGCGCGTGCTTTGCAGCCCCGGGGACCAAGGATCGAATCCCAGCCCTGGCCCATGTGGACCCATATGCTGAACTGGGGTGTGCTTCCCATGAGGGAGGCCCCAAGTTAGGTTCTCAGCCCCTGGTTCAGACCCTGGCTCGAGGGGCCATGCCTCCCATGCAGGAGGCCCCCAGCCCTGTTCATGCCCTGAATGGCCCCCGCCCACCTGTGTGGAACGAAACCATGTCGAAACTGATGACATACAACTATGGAGACTGCTCTGAGCCCTCCTCGTTCTCTCTGTCTCTGTCTCTCTCTCTCTGTCAAAAATAAATAAATAAATAAATAAATAAATAAATCCTTAAAAATAAAATGGGGTTAAAATAAAATGGTTAAATAAAATTTAGAGCCCCAATCACTGAAATACAAGACAGCTTTAAGAGATAAGAAAGTAAATAGATATATGACCATATTGAATAATTTTCAAGATTGGAAAATACATATATAAATTTACTATATGTTTATACCTTTTATCAAAGGGCACGGTATTAATTTTCCATTGCTATGTAATGATGTTTGTGCAAACTTAGTGGTGAGAGTACCATACGTGTATTATCTTGCAGCTTCTGTGGGTCAGTACTCTGAGCATGGTGGGTATGAGCTCTCTGCAAAACTACAATCAGGTGGCAGGCAGAACTGTATTCTCACGGTTTAAGTGGAGGAAGATCTACTTTCAAATTCACATGGTTCTTGGCAAAATTCACTTCCATGTGGTTATAGGACTCAGAGTGTTACTTTCTCCCTGGTTGTCCTCAAGGCCACCCTCAGCTCCTAGAGGATGCCTGCAGGTTTTTGTCACAGGTTTCTCTAGCATGGCTGTGTGCTTCCTCAAAGACAGCAAGAGAGCAAGGAATTCAAGCTGACAGCTACAATCTTATATAACTCAATCACATAATGAGCAGAGATTGACTTTCTTTTTCAATGTTTAAATTTATTTTTCTAAGAACATGATTTACTGTTTTATTAAAATAAAATATACACACATAAAACATAACAAAATTTTAATAATCAATTAAGAGAATAAAATATAAGACAAGGTACAAGGCATTTTGTTCACTTGGCGGTCATCATTATAACCTCTTACCCTAGCTTTTTATGTGCTCAGTGACTGATGGGCTGGACCTGACCAAGACCTACATAGAATTTTACTTGTACTTGAAAATCAAGGTGTGTTTTATGGCCACTTTAAGACTTTGTAAGGAAACTCTATTGTATCTCTTAAAAACATTGTTATGGTATACTCAGTTGATTGGAAAGGGTATTCTGTGATAAATCCATTCAGTATTAAAGAGTAAAGTCAGCCAATTCCATTTATGGACTATATGAGGAAACTACAAACTCACTGATGGATGGGCACCAGGATGCACTAAGAAGCTGCCTGGAAAGCTAACATTTATTATTAGCTCATAAATCCCAGAGGTGGTCCACAGACCAGTAACATGGGCATCATCTTAGAACTAGTTGAAAATGTCATTTCTATTCCAGTCTCAGATCTACTGAATTAGAATCTGAATTTTAAAAAGATTCAAATGCATGTTAAAGGTTGAGAACTTGGGGGTTGGACTTCTCCACAGTAGAATACAACACAATACCTGAAAAAAAATCACTCACTCACTTCTTTTGCAGAAATGCTTATTGTAGTATTGTTTATAATAGCCGAAAGATGAGGAGGAGAAGGAGGAAGAAGAGAGAAAAGAAAAAAAGAAGGAAGGAAGGAAGGAAGGAAGGAAGGAAGGAGGAAAGAATAAAAATGAACTTATCATCCATAGAGAAATGAAAAACAGTTTGCAGTGTATTTATCAGAGGTATACTAGAAGTTAAAAATGAACAAACTGCAACTACATATATCATGGCTACACAGAGAAGTGAATTTATGGATTGACCCTAAGATGATAATGATGATCCCAGGTGAAACAAAAATAAAACAACCAAGTTGCTGGAAGGAATACGTATATAATATCATTTTATTTATGTAAAGTTCTAAGACTTGATGTATAAATGCATAGGTAAGTCGTGAAATACTCATTAGAATGACAAACACCAAATTCAAGGCAGTGGTTTTATCTGAGAGAAAGGAAATGAGAAGAAACATACAAGGCATTTTCAGTGTGCATTTTTCACACTGGGTGGTAGATATATAGATGTTTTTTATATTTCCTTTACTTTTTTATATATTTGAAATATTTCACAATAAAAAAAAGAAAAAATATTCCTTTTTTTTTTCTTTTTTTCCCCCAAGATGATGCCAAACTCTTTCTCAAAATACACATGCTGAATTCTAATCCAACAAAACTGAGTTAGGGACACATTATCTCACATCCTCAACCAGTCTCAATTGGTCAGACTTAATTTTCTGCCAGTCTGTCAAGCAGGTATGAAATGGCATCATAATTGTTGTTTTAATTTTTTTTTTCCCTTCATAAGTGGGCTGTGCTCATTGACCACCAGCTTTTCTGTTCCATGAATTGCATCTTCACATCCCTTGCACATTTTTTAATTTATTTTTTTCCTTATTGATTTGCAAGAAACACTAATTAAAAGTACCAAGAAGGCAAGCTGATGTCCTTTTTCTGTTTAAGGTGTAAGTAACTATCTCTCTTAAACCAGAAAGAACAAAAGCTAATGGTAGATGTCTAGTGGGATTCTGGATACAAATTGGTTCACTTTTTAGGTGTACCATCCAATATCCATGGTATTCCCACATTTATGTCATTCTTCTTGTATTTAAAATTACAGTAAAAACAATCAATAAACCAACTAAATGCATAGGATTAGAAACTCCTTTTATGTTGCTCCATGTTTTACCTGGCAGAGCTTCAGTATTTTATTTTTGCTGTCATTTATAGGGGGTGGGGGATGGGTGGAGAAACAACAGTAACATAAATTAGCAACATTTGACATTTTCCCAGGCGATTAAAATTTGTGTCAGTCTTTTTTTTTACTTTAAAAAAATGACAATCTCTGCAAATTGCTTAATGGAAGAAATTCTTTTTTGTGCTTGATATAGTACTTCTATAGCTGTCACTGTTTATATCTTAAAAGAAAGACACATTTTCTTATTTAAACTGAGAGGAATCAATTTCTTTAGAATGCTGGAAAATCCTTGCACTTAAATGATTAGAAAATCTCATTTATGTGATGGATGTTCCTTAGAAAATTTTTGGTAGCAACCCAAAGAGAGCTACAGTTCCATTTATAACGAAAAAGGTGGAATCGCCTTGGTGGGTGAGACCTATTACTTTAAGTAATAATGGGCTTTCTCTAAGCCCCACAGCGTAAGTGGGATTTTTAAGCACTGCAGAAGAGAAACCCCACAGAGGTGCGGGTCGCACTGTTTAAACTAGGTCTAACCCTGTTTTCTGGGACTGACTGTACTGCTCTAAGATTTCAGCTATGTCTAGACTTCAAGGACTGCTGGTCGTTAGGTCAGTCATTCTCATACTCTCGTACTCAGCAATGAAGGTTTTGTTGTTTTATCTTATTTGTTTATTATTTTAACTTATATCATTATGCATTCATGGATTTAAATATATTTACTGTGTTTTATGGACTGAATGTGTCCCCCCTCAATTCACATGTTTAAATCCAGTTCCTCAGGTTGATGGTATTAGGAAGTAGGGCTTTTGGGAGGTAATTAAAGTTAGAGGTCCTGAGAGTAGAGCTCTCATGAATGGAATCAGTGCCCTTATAGGGTCATGTGACAGACAGTACTTCCTGTCTCTGTAATCCTCTCCTTGTGTCTTCTCTCTGTCAAGTAAGGCTACAGGGACACCAGGATGGCTCAGCGGGTTAAGCGCTTGCTTTGCAGCCCCTGGGACCAAGGATCGGATCCTGGCCCCAGCCCATGTGGACCCATGTGCTGAACTGGGGTGTGCTTACCATGTGGGAGGCCCGGTATTTGGTATTTGGTTTTCGCCCCACTCGGATTGGGCCCCTGGATCATGAGGTCATGTTTTCCACGTGGAAGGCCCCCAGCCCATGTCGGGCCCTGCATGGCCCCGCCCACCCATGTGGAATGACACTATGTGGAAAACTGATGATGTGCAACTATAGAGACTGCTCTGGGCCCTCCCCCTTCTCTCTGTTTCTCTCTGTCTCTGTCAAAAACAATAAAATAAATCTTTAAAAATAAGTGAGGATACAAGAACATCTCTTACCGAACCTGACCGTGCAGGCCCCCTGATTTTGGACTTCCAGCTTCTAGAACTATGAGAAATTTCTGTTGTTTCTAAGCTCCCTTGTCTGTGGTATTTCTGTTATAGCAGCCCCAATGGACAAAGACCCTGATGTTGATCATCATTTCTAAACATTTCAGTGGACACAGTAGGAAATAATATATTTTCCTTAAATAATAATTGCAGCATAGATTTATAGTAATACTTTCAATTCAAATTTAGGCATGTAAAGGTTCCATTTAATGATTTTTATATTTGTATCTCCTTTCAACTATGCTGAAAAGCTTACATAATTACTTATTTGACATTGTTCACAAACATACAGAGAAATCTCAGAATAATTATATTCACATTTCCTTCAACAAAATGATTGCTGAACACAATGTTAGAATTTTTTTTTTTCAGTGCTTTTTTCCCTCCGGGTATATCCCACTAGGGTCACACAATCAATTTATTGTTTTTAAAGTCATTTGGAATAACTCATCTCTGTGTAATTTTGTCACCAAATAGACACACAGTTAAGGCCATTCATTTCATTTTACTTTCAATTCTAAGTAATTACTTTTTAATTTATTTAAATACTTATGAAATAAATCATTTAAATGGTTCCAAAATAAAAACTACAGTGCAGGGTATATTCACAGCAGGCTGACTTGTATCCTCCCTCTTCTGTTCCCTTAAATCTGTCCGGATCTTTTAATCATTATGGTCTTTTCAAAATTCAGATTCTATCATCCCTGTGCCCTGCTTCCTGCTTACAAACATTTACTCCCTGCTTCAACCACTTCACAGTGGTCAACTGGGCTCTGCATGAATGAACCCTGGCCCGCTTCTCCAGACTCATTCTCCATCCTTCCTCTTGATGCCTTAGTGTTCACTCAGAGCTTCGAAAGTACTAAACTCAGCAGCACATTTGAGTTTGTTCCAATCTCTTTCCCTCTTTCTGAAGCACTTCCATTGCCCATGTTTTGTCTGTGAATCTGTTCAAATCCTACTTACCCTCTACTATCAGCCTGTTTCCTATTATTCCTGGGAAGCTTCTACCTGGGTCGGAGTCCATCTTAGTATGCGTGTGGCACTCCACACACATAACATCCATCACCTGCTAATGTATCTGCAACCTCCACTGAAGTGTAAGCGCTGTTAGGACAGGGACGTGGTCTATTTCGTTCACTACTTATCCCGGGAACTGAACATCTTTTCTGACTCTGAGGCCTCTGCTAGCCCATTTGGTTTCTTTGTGAGTAGCCAGGTGCTTTTTGTGCAGTCTAAACAATGTACAACTGTCCATGGCAGCTGGCCTAGCACAAAGTATTTACTCATTACCATCTGTTCAATTAATTCCGTTGTTCTTGGTTTTGACATTTACTTACTAATAGCTTTATTGCTGATCCTTTTTTCCTTTTTAAATTTTCTGTGTTGAGTTTAGGGCATCCTTTAACAATTAATTTCTTTGAAGATGATGGCACTACCTTTTTCCAAACCAGTGGACCCTTCCAGCATAAGTTCGTAGGGAAGGCACATAACCCATTCCTCCTCACCAAGATAACCCCTGACCTACCAAAAAAGGACATTTGCTTTATTTTTACAATTTGACTCCTACTCTCAGTTCTTTGAAGGAATAAGCGAGGACACAGCTGAAACCATTACCGTTTGTTCTGCAGACAGTAGGCCCTCAACTTCCTCTATTCCAAAGTATGAGAAAATTTGGAAGCATGATGTTCCCAATCACTGCTATGCAGTTTGACCCCCATGGTACCTTTTTAAAAGCCTCTTGTGACTAATCTGCCTTGTGGAACTCCCAGCCACCTCCCTCCCCCTGAATTCCCAAGTGCTCTGCCACCCACTGGGAGAAGACCTTCACATACAGAATGCCTTTAGAATGATCAAGAAAATAAGTCACTTGAGCACAAAGCCTTCTTTCCTCCACATTGTTGAAAGGGTTGTCAAAACACCACTTTTGTCACGATCAAGGTTCTTCAAAATACTAAAATATTCAGTCTGAATGCTTCCTCCCACATTTTGTCACCAGAGAGCCCTGTACTGTAATGAGAGTGAGATGTCCTCTCATGTATCACATTCTAAGATAGGGCAGCTATTCTTCCAGCCCCTGCTGGGGCACGTTTTAGGCCCTATCTAGAGTATGCTTCAGAGAGATTGCACTGATACAGTGTTATAGATACTGTTTTTTGTTTGTTTGTTTTTTAATAATTATTAATTGTTAAATCTATTGGGGTGACATTGGTTGGTAAAAATTACACAGGTGTAGATAGTGTTTTTGAAGAACAGAAAGAAAAAAATTTAAGGCTTGTGAAGGGAAAATCCGAATTTCAATCTAGCGTCTCTTCAAAAATGTATTCTGAGGCTTCTTGTATTGCTTCCTGAAATATTTATATGAGCAAACATCTTATCATAAACAAATTCTGGGATGACATCGTCAAACAGGCTCATCTCTAAAAGATAAAACTTCTCATGGATACCGAGGTGGCCAGCTGCCATTCAACATTTAGATGTGTGAACAGCAGTAAGTAAATATTAGTGGAAGCAGTTTTTCATGGACTTCAAAAATTGTGCAAACACATGATACCAGAAGTAATTCTCTAAAGAGAAGATTTCAACAAAAAATTTTAATGGTCCAGGGATAATTATGACTTTTCCTATTGATTGTTAAAATCACTTTGCATGGATGGTTTCAGCTTGCATCTGCAAAGTGAGTACTACTTGTATTCTAAGGAATTTCAGAAGCTAATGAGTAAATAGTAAACGTGTTCCAACTATGAAACCCAAACCTAGATGATTCAAAAGTTGAATAGTTCTTTTTAATTTATGTCAAGAAACAGGCTTTAAGGCTCTTTAATGAGTTCACAGTCCCATCGGGAAAAGCTGAAGAGAAGAGGAAGATACAAGAAGAGGGCTACTTTTGGAAAACTGGGAAGCTAAACTAAAGATGAACTCTTCCACTCGTCTGTTCTACAGTCTTGAGCACTCATTCAATAGCTGAGGCTTTTTGTCTCCTCTGTAAAACAGAGGTGGTAAAACCAACATTGCAGGGTAGTTCTGTAAATGAGAAAAAAATATATGCGTATGTGTGTATACATATGAAAAACACTATGCGTAGTACCTGGAAGACACCAGTGACCCAACAAACTGTTGCTATATTTCATGCAACCATGAGAATCAAAATATAACTTGTAAAAATAAAAACCCTGTGGCAGTAGTAGTCCCACTGAGAGGGCAGGCAACTATCATTTATTGTGGACTTAGTAGATATCAGGGACTTTGACAGATATGATATCACTCAAACAAAACAACAGCAAAACAAGGTGTGGAAGAGAACACTTTAAAAGCAGCCTGCTGATGAATCTCCCAGGTGATTAATTAAGGTTAAGCCAGCACCTAGGTTAATCTATGGGTATCTTGGATTTTATAATAAAAATTTTCAGATATTACAGAAATAATTTTCGAACTCTAGAGTTTCTTAGCACATCTAATTATTTTCCTGATTTCACATTCATAGAATATGGACCTTAGTGCCTCTGCTTCTCATTTTGTTTGAGGGCACTACAAAGAAAATCAATTTTTTAATAGCTACTATTATGTCTATAAATATAATGAGGTTATTTCCATGTTTTCACAGATGGTCTGGAATAACTAAGTTTTATTACAACCAGTTCTTATAAATGTGGAGTGTCTCCACAAGTTTCTTTGATCTCTATCAATAAAATATTGTTTTGATATTGATTTTTATAATAAATATTATGATACACTGGAAATTTGCACGAATTTTAAAGTGTTCTTGTTTTTTGCAGAAGTGAGTGGAAATAAAGATTTAGATGATAAGAATGCTCCCTCCTAGATGTTGAATGAATAGATTTGGGTAGATCATTAGTTATCTGGGGTCTTAAAAGAGAGTTGCGTGGATACAAAGTCAACCTGGGGAAGAGTCTTGCCTCCTGCTCAACTCTTCAGCTCATCTCCTGCCACTTCTCCACTCATTTTTATTCCATCCTGAGTTAATAGTTCATTTTCCTAATGTAGCATGTTCTTACTGGTATCTGTACCACAAAACATATAATAGTCCAAGAAAAAGATACAGCAGCCTGGACTAAGATAGTACCAGAATGGAGGGAAAGGAAGTTTGATTAAGAGAGGGGTTAAAGAACCAGAGGGAAGACAGTGATACCTTGAGCTCCGCAGCTAAATAGTTTACCAGGATATAAAACACCCCTTGCTATCTGCTCCTACGTTCATCTGCCTATCATTTTCTTCCACCACCTTAGGAACTATGAACTTCAGGAAACCCTCCATCCCTTATAACTTGCCGCTTGCTCTACATTCACCCCCAGGTGGCTCTATTTGCTTGACATGCTTTGCTCCCTAATCTTGTTCACTTATTTTCCTGGAGTAAATATTGCCTTACCTGCCCTTTTCTAGTAGAATTAAGCACTTTTGCCTTATTTATCAAAATGTCCTTTAAATATAGTTAAGTAACTATAACTAGGCAAAAAAAAATAATTATTAGTTTGTTGTTGGTACCAGTGTTGCTATTGGTGGAAGAACTGCTTTTATTTAGGAAAATACACTGAAAATCTGTATCTAACAGAAAAATAAGGCTTCCAGAGGATGGGTTAACAGGAACAATACAGAAATAGATTAAAGAATTACGACCCTCCCAAAAATGCAGTGTGGAGCTGAAAGAGAACAGAGGGGAGAGCAGTTGAGAGATAGGATGAAGCGATCAAGAGCATGTGGTACAAAGTGGAAATGTACATTGCCAAAATTAACAGAGACTTTTATGAAAAGAGGCATCAAATATTCAATTGAAATTCATCTGCCATGTGGCCAGGAGACACAATTCTCCTATGCTATTTTTCCCACTTTTCCCCAGTGAAAGCCTACTCCTTGTGGTGGCATCATGTGAGTGGGACTTTTAGAACATAAAGGAGACAGATCTGTGACCCATATTTCAGTCAACACCAAAACCGAGAGAAAGGAACAGAGATCAAAGAAAGCAGAACAAAGAAAAAACAATTCCAAAGAAACTAGGTCATCAGAGTTGGCAAGGAAATTGAGAGAAAGAATCAGAAATAGAAATACTCTCCTGCCCCCATTCCAAACCCCTGCCTCCCTTCCCCACTGTGAACCATAAACCAGTAATTTCCCCACCTGTTAAATTAGACAGATAAACTAGATGGTCCCTCAGGGCCCTTCCAGCTTTCATATTCTATGAATCTAAACTTTTCACCAAGATTGGGGAAACTAATAAAAGTTGTGTCCTCGTGTAGAAAAATATCTGGTGCCTTGAGTTAACTTCATTAGGTACTGAAGATGACACAAATCATGATAGTCGCTTAACACCTAGGTGAGAAAAAAAATTCAAAAATAGAAGCAAATTAAGAGAACTATTCTCTTGGCACCAAACAATGTCTTGTTCAGATTTTCTGACAGTTGTGTAGCATCTGTTCTAAAAATTGCAGTATGCTTTGAAATTACCACTTGCGTGCATATACAATGTGTGTTAGACACTTATGTAATTATGTTTAAAAAAAAAAGTTCCCAATATCTGTGGATAGAAACATGCTGATATAAGCAAAAATATCAAAATATCACTGCCCCATTATCTCCTAGCCCACCATTTTAAAGGTGGTGAACATAGGTTGTCAGCTAGTAATTGAAGATGAGGACTTAATCCAACCCATTGGTTAAAATGCAATTATTTGGAAGGAACATGTTAAACTGTTTCTGTTTATCTTCTAGAGGCAATTCTCTGATTGTGTTTAAGTAACAAGTGAAAGGACGGAGAACCCAGGAGTGCTAAGTTACTTAGCTGCGATCACAGAGCTCATGAGTGGGTCAGTCAGGCTCAGACTCAGACTCAGGTCTGTAGACTCCAACCCTATGGTCTTTGCAATGCAACGTGGCACCGTCTTAGGATAAAGCATGGAGATGGTGGCCACTGGAACCAGACCTCTGGAGCAGAAATCGTTAAACTCTTTGGTCTCAGGTCTGCTTTACACTCATAAATATACTGAGGACTTAAAAGAACTTGTGATGTGGATAATATCTATCAATATGAAGCATATCAGAAATTAATGGTGAAAAAAATTAAATATATTAATTAAAAATGACAACAATATAGCCATCACACTTTGACACAAATAATGTCTACTATTTCTGAAAAACAACTCTATTTACCAAAGCAGTAAATATCTGTGAGAAGAGTGACATTGTTTTAGAGTTTTTTTCAAATCTTCTTAATGTCTTAACCTATTATCTGAATATTTCATTCAGATTAGGAAATCTTAGGTCAATGCTCAAAAAACTTGGTAAATAAAAGGTCTGAATTCATCTGATTTAACTAAATATAACATTTATATTTTAATGTATTTTCCTTTTTTGAGGGGAGGTGTGGTAATAGGCAAAGTATGACAATACAAAGCCTCCCACATGGGTTTTCCCTCAAATTTTCTGTTTAGGGAGTGTTTTTAGAATTAATCACAAGTCATAGAATTTTTAATTAAGCTCTACTTTAAAATGATTAATAGGTGAAAAACAAACAAACATCTTTAGAGAAAGACACATAATACTACATGAAATCAGTCCTGTTAAGGTTTCTAACTTTTTGGTGAGAGCAAATTTTATACAATTATAAGAATGAGGAAAGGTCTAGGAAACAAAGATGAAGATATGAGAATTAGATAAAGGAGGAGATGCAATGTTGATGTGGTGACACCAGAAGCTGAATTTGCCTTTTCTTATTGCTTCAAACAAGTCCTTCCAGGAGATTAAGAATCTGAAAAATCATGAAATATGACTATTAAATATGAAGTACATTGGTGAGATGTATTTCCTTAACTATTTGAAATATTACTGCATATTTTAAGTTACATGATCTGAGTGAAAATGTATACAAACGCTAACATTTATTTAGTGCTCATTCTTATATAAGGCATTCTTCTCAATCTCCGTAGGGATCCATGTCAACTAGTATGAGACACCTGAACTACGTGGGTTTATAGACTACTACATTTCATTCATAATA
Organism: Craseonycteris thonglongyai; assembly: GCA_004027555.1. Taxonomy (NCBI): domain Eukaryota; kingdom Metazoa; phylum Chordata; class Mammalia; order Chiroptera; family Craseonycteridae; genus Craseonycteris; species Craseonycteris thonglongyai. The sequence goes on from PVKE010021972.1 coordinate 20,428, forward strand.
CCACTAAGTGCTAATGAACAATATTATCATATCATATCAATCATATCATGTTATATGATATTATTATAATAAAATAATGGACAATAAAAATGCTAGCCAAGTACATTTATTGTTTAGAAAAGGAGTTCAACCTGAGACAAATTGCTTCAGTTCAAATCCATGCCCATAGTTTACTACTTGATTGACCTTTAACAAGTCCCCTCCCTGTTCCCTGTGCTTCAATTCCATCAGTAAAATGGGGGTAATGGTACTAATTTTTAATTCATAGAGTTGTTGTAAGGATTATATGAATTAATGCATGCAAAGTACTTACAACCAAGCATTATGAAGAATTTTCTTTCATTGTTACCATCATTATTATTATACTCGTAAGGTTTAATGGCTTATCTTAATTATGATTTGAAACTTCTCCACTGTAGTACACGCCCAGCCAAGCACACAGTCAAGAATTATAGAACTAAAAGTAACAAAGAAACAAACACTTATGGACACACTCAATACCGGTAGTTTGGTGGTTACCTAAAGGTAGAGGGGGAAGGGGTAGGGAGAGTGAGGAGGTAGTTGGGACTGGGCAACAGATATGTGGTGGTGGAGGGAGAGCTGATTCTGGGTGGTGAGCACACACGGTGCAGTGCATGGATGATGTAGTGTGGAGTCGAGCACCTGGGAACTATGTAGTTCTTGCCAACCAATGTCACCCCAATAAACTTAACAATTAAAAAGAATTAAACACAGGACTGCCTTTTCAGGAGGGATCTTGATCCTCATGATTTCTTCCTCATTTGGGGCCCCTCTGACATCCAGGGGAATTTTAGGTGAGATTCCACTGATTTCTCTGGTCTGGAAACTCTATCTGTCACTGTAGATGAGTGTCTCATCAGAAGCTTCCATCTGCACTTTATCCATGTGTCTGTGCCCTAAGACAAAAGGTAACAGCGGTCTCCATATTTGAAATGCTATCAACATATACTCTATTATAATAGGGTGTCTTCTTTGGTTCAATTTTCATTTTTCATTCTCCTTTTTCCTTTTAACCTGCCACAGGCTCCATTTAACCAAATAACTCACAAGATAACTTTTTACTCTTTCTTGTCAATTTCTCCCCTGACTTCCATTCTTCTTGCAAGTTTAAAACTAATGATTATCTGTTGGAATAAACAAACCTTCCCTCAGCATCTCCTCCCCGCCCACATACTCTGCTCCAGCGTTTGTGAGGCAGGTGCAGCCTCAGGGTAGGTTCTTGTCTTCTTTATGCATCAATGCTTATTAGGCCTTAGCTTGTAGCTCACAGCAGTGTTAGTAAATAGGGAGATATTTTGTACCTCAGCAGACACAGAAAACGTGGCTGGCAAGTGAATTTGCAGCACAACCTAGCAATTCATTTTTATCACAAAAAAACAGGACTGTGTAGCCAATGTGCATTTCTTACACGGAGAGTGGCACTCAGGGACACAAGATGAACACCATCAACAATGACCCCCACTGCATCAATGCAAACAAAATCTGCAAACCAAGCAGCCCAAGGATTAGCTAGCTAAGTGACTGCTACCTTATATCCCAGTGACCCAGGGGGTGATAATCAGATTCCTAGGACAGACGATCCTGCTTTTCTCCAAACAAAACCTTTACACACTGGACTTCCTGTCCTCTGGTTCAGGGCTCCCTTAGCATGCTTTTCGAGCAAAGTAGGTTAGGAAAGTGTTTTGTAAACCAACAGTACTGCCACTACATTCATTTTTATAAAGAACATTTATGGGTGGAAATTAACCAAGAAAAAGCAAACTATTGATATCTGTGAACTAATGTAGCCTGTAGGGTAGGTTAGATGTTTCACATCTGTGGCAAAATATGTGCATTTGTTAATTTTGCCAATTTAATTAATATTCCAAAAGGAGAATCATGTTTTATAAAAAGATTGTATCCTCACTTTGCCTTTCCCAACTATATTTGGCTAAGATAGTATTCCAAGCTTTTCATTTTTTTCAGGTACTGATGGTTTTTCTAAGGCACTTCTTTTTCTACCAAGGTTTTCTGTGCCCTCTAGTGGTTGTTTTGTTTCTAACACTTGAGACAAGGTAATGTACAATTACGGAACAAAATGTCGCCTAGAGGGGATAAAAGGACAGTTGCCCTACTACAGTAGTAGTGTGTAAAGTGGTTTTTAGAGTGCCTTCACTGAGAGGAGGATTCTGGGACACATTCCCTCCATGTTCCATAAAGACGTGTTCAAACTTCCTCTTTATGTTCCCAACCTCTTTTCCAGTGTTTCCTAACACAGGACTATTAGAAATTCTCATTTAGGCTACATTTTATAGTTTGTTATAAGAATTGTTTATTATAGCTTGAAAGTTAACAGAAAAGAGTATTTCTGTCCTTTATCTTCTGGCTCGTGGAGAAGTTCTACTCCTCTGAGAAATGGAGAATGGGTTGTGTCAGTTTTTAAGGCCATTGCGTAGAAGCCATACGACATTTTGTGGGCCCGTCTTCCTGCTTTCAAATCCAGTGAACTTGGTAGAAATCGGGCTCTTCTCTGATCAGGTTTTCCAAAAGCCAAGGTGATTTGAAAAATATGTTCTGAGCTGTAACAGCTGCGGCTACGTGGTCAAAGGCAGATTTATTTTGGTACAGCTGCTAGGCCCTCATTGTACCTTCTGTAAATTCTGATCCCTAGTAATTATTGGAAATGACACCAACTCGTCTTAATTAACCCCTCTGACACAAAACAGGAGGTGCGCTTCCTCTGTGGGTTTCCTCCAAAGGACTGTGTGTTGGGATGGAAAATATTTCAGGGCTCTGCTTTCTCACTGTGTTATTTACTAATTCTCAAAAGAGGGAAATGATGAGGTGGATGTGTTCAGCTTGGTATTTCATGTTAATCTAAGAAGTAATGCCATCCCTTGCTGACACAGTGATGAAAGAAAGAAAGATGCAATTCTAAAGAGGTAGACAGGAAGAAGTTGCAGTAGAATCTGGTACAGAATTCATTCAATGCACTTAAGGTGTGACCACCAAGACCATGTTTTCCATAATCCTTACATCATGTTTTCAAAACACTGTTGTTTTAAATGGTTATAAATAGATCACACACACACACACACACACACACACACGGGCTAGCCAGAAAATTTCCAGTCATGTAACCATTCTTGTTATATTGACAATGGTTAGATTTTTTTTCCAGACAGCCCTCGTGTATACGTACTTAACTGTTGAATAATGAAAAAGCAAATACCCTTGTGCCCACTATCTTTATCAGGTAATGCCCAAACTGTTTTACAAATTAGTGTGTAAATGTCCCTTTCTAACAGCCCAGTAAGAGAATTTACTTTGCTAGATCTCCTTCTTGATACTTTATATTACCCAACTTTTAAACACTTAACAAGTGATAAGATGTGAAATGGCTGCTCACCTTTAGTTCAGTTTTGCATTTCTCTGAATTTAAATAAGTTTAGGCAGCATTCCATATATGTGGGGGATATCTATGCCATTTCTTCTGGGAAATACCTATCTATATATTTTTACTTACAGTTTCCACTTGTTTGTCTTTTCATTCACTTGTAAGAGTTCTTTGTATATTCTGGATATATAGGGTCAAGTTGTTTATATAGCGAATATCTTATACAGTCATCAAAAACCACATGAGGATTGTACTTTTGCTTTCTTTATGCTGTACTTTGGTTAATAGAAGCTCTTAATTTTTTTATCTAATTGAATTTTCAGTAACTTATTTATGGTTTGTATTTTTGTGGCTTGTTTAAAATTCTTTTCTTTCTAGATTTTTAAAGATGGGTTCATATTTTCTATAGTACTACTGTATTATTTTAAATATTTGTGACCAAGAAAGCTAACGCCCACCAGTTCAATGCCTGTCTTCCTCTTCAGTCAAAAATGAGCTTACCTTTCTTAGCATCCAGATAAGGCCATATGACTAGTTCTTACAATGGAACATGTATGAAAGAGACATAGCGCTTCTATAAGAAGTGTGCGCCTTCTCTATTTCCTCATCCACAAACATGCTAGTACTCCAGAGTACTAAGATTTTGTGAAACCACAGATGGGAGAAACATAAATGCTTAAATCACTGTATGTATAGCCTGCCAACCAGGAACACCTATGTTGGGCAGTCAATTGAACAAGAAAAGGATTTCTATTGTTAGCCACTAAATTCAGGGATTATTTTATTCCTTCAGCTAGTATTACCCTAACCAATTCTGGAAACTGGTATTTTAACATGGAAAGCTGCCATGACAAATTCTGAAATATGTAACATTGACACATGGATGAGTAGCAGGCAGCAAAGAAAAATAAATAAATAAAGCAACTCAGATATACAGAGAGCTTTACTATATCATAGCATAAAATTTTGCCTGCTATGTATAATTGTAAAAGCAGATCAAGTGCCTAATAGATGTGTAGCTCTGTGAGAATTAGTTGGAAAATGCTAGAAATGTTAGTGTATGCTGGTTTTTACTCGCTGCTTATAGCAAAGTGTAAAAAGAAAAATAAGTGGTTGTCTTAAGAGATGGAAAATAATGGAGAGAGTCCAGAAATTTAGAGTTTCAAGGATAAGCAAAGCTGTCTCTACACTCCAAAACAGGATTTAAAAATTAGAATAAATAGGACTTTGAGCAAAAAAGATTCATTAGAAATTCTCAGTTATACAAAGGCATTAAGCCCCATGGCAAAGATCAGATTAAAGTTATTTCTTTCCAACTCAAGGTTATTTTATGAGATGTCCTCAAGGTACTGCCATTGTACAAGGTACGCTGTGAGAAGCGACTGTTAGAGTTGGGGGCAGAAAGCAAAGACATGAATCAGAGTAAGAATTTTGTCTAGGGAAAAATTAATGTGGTTAGTCATGCATGGAATTTAATGGAAGCATATAGATGAGGAGCCTGCTAAGTATCTGTAGGAATTATCTGGCTAAATAAACTGAAATTTGACTTTAGAAATTCTGTGACTACAAAATAGCCTTATGCCTCCAAACTCACCACAGCAGGAAGTTGGTAGTAAAAATGGAGCCTGCTCAAGGAGGACCTATTCCTTCAGCCCACTGGAGACAAATTGTTGAGGCAATAGGTTTCCCTGAATGTGGTCCCTAAACCAGCAACCTCACCACCATCTAGGAACTTGTTAGAAATGAAAATTATCCAGACTCCCTGATTCAGAAATTCTAGAGATGGTGCCTAGCAATTCCTGGTGTAACAAGCCCTTCAAGGTACTCTGATTACTGCTAGAACTTGAAAACATGGTCGTACAGGAGAAAGAATCAAGAAGAATATCCTGGACAGTGTGGAACAGGGTAAAAAAGAAAGCTTTTGTTTTTTTTAGAGAACAGACATGAGTTTAATCAAGAAACTTCTCCCACAACCAGGGAATAGTCTTCACAAAGCCTACGAGGCAGGACTTCACAATTCCTATGATAATTGCCTCATTTCCTTTCCTTTATTTGAAAGAGTTACTATATTGAAGTTATCTTTCATCTACTCTGCCTTTATGTATTGGTTAGGAACAGTCACTAGAAAACTTGTCTTTTAGTTCCTAAATAA
>PVKE010021973.1:0-25973 GCA_004027555.1 Craseonycteris thonglongyai
TCACAAGGCCCTTCCCAGGCAGTTATCAGCGTTCTCCTCTCATGCCGCCATCTTGGATCCTCACAGGAACTTTGTGAAATAAAATGTTGAGAAAATTCTGTATAAGGCAGCATGTGTCCCAATGAAATCTCCTACAAAGTAATTAGTGAGTAGTAAGCTAGACAAGGTAATTAGGCTTATTGGAATAGTTGTATTCTCAAGACTCCTATGTTCAGATAATTGATAAAAATTTACCTTATAGATATGTAATTGGCTTAAGACAGTGCCTAGGTAACAAAAAAAATAAAAAAGGAAAGAAAAAGGTTTCTTAGTAGAAATTGAATACTTTACACTAATGAGTTCATTTAGGGCAGATACTATAGATATGAAAATACTAAATTACCTCATTATAAACTGATAGAAATGCCTTTACATGCCATGTATTAAATAAGATATTTATCGCGTGAACCACAAGATTGATGGTATACCTCGGCTCTATTGCTGATTCAATAAGACAAAAACAAGTTTGTTAAAAATAATAGTGACCCCAAAATAGAATACTTTGATACAAAGTAAAAAAAAAAGGAACAAGATCTATATGAGGAAAAACATAGGGAGAACTAAAATAATCAAGATATTATTTCATGTTCATGGATAGCAAGACTCAATATTGTCAAGATGTCAGTTCTTCCCAACTACATCTGTAGATTCAAAGTGATCCAAATCAAAATACCAGCAAATTAATTATTTTGGTAATTATATTGATAAACAGATTATAAGGTTTATTTGGTAGACAAAGACCCAGAATAGCCAACACAATATTGAAGAAGAACAAAATGGGAGAGCTGACACTATGTGACTTTAAGACTTACTGTAAACTATGGCCGTCAAGATAGTATGTAATTTGTAATAATTTGATATACACATATGTTGTGAAATGGTTCCCATCATCTAGATAAATCAGACATAGTCTGCAAAATATGGCTTTTTTGGGTCAAATCTAGCCTCCTGTTTTTATAAATACAGTTTTGTTGAAACATAGCCAAGGGCCAATCCAACATATTATCTATGGCTACTTTCATAACATAAAGGCAGAGCTGAGTAGTTCCAATAGAGACTTATACTCACATTGCCCAAAGCATTTAGTTTCTATCCCTTTACAGAAAATGTTTGCTGACTTCTGTTATAACACTTAAAATGTACCATTCAACATGGGAAGTAAGAGTAACATAGGAGTATAAAATTAATGCCTTTCATTAAAAATAAAAAAAGGTAGTATGTATTGGTGAACAAATAAACTAATTGATCAATGGAGCAGAATAGAGATCCCAGAAAAAGATTCATAAATCTAAATGTGAAGTGCAAAATAATAAAACTTCTAGATGATAACATAAGAGAAAATTTAGATAATGTTGGGTTTGGTGATGACTTTTTAGATGCAAAATCAAATACATAATCTATGAAAGAAAGAATGAATAAGCTGAACTTAGTAAAATTAAAAACCTTTTGCTTTGTGAAAGACATTGATAAAAGAATGAGAAGATGAGCCACACATTGGGAGAAAATATTTGCAAAAGACATATGTAATAAAAGATAGTTATTAAAATATATAAGCAATCTTAAAAATCAACAGGAAGGAAACAAACAAACCAAATAAAAATTAACCCCAAGCCTCAACATCTCACCAAAGAGAATATACAGATGACAAATAAGCATATGGTACAAATGAAAATGGCAGAAATATATCACTCTTGTGGCAGATGTTGCTGGGGCAGGGGAGGGTATGTAAAATCTTTGTATTTTCTGCCCAATTTTGCTGTGGATGTCAAACTGCTCTAAAAAGTAAAGACTATTTGAATAAAATCATATGTTGTTGTTTTAGATAAGAAGGTCAGGTTAAGTGTCTGAAGAAGTAACATCTAAGCTGATATATGACAAATGGGTAGGTGTCAGAACTGGGGAAGCACTGATCCAGGCAGAGAGGAGAACAAGTGTAAAGGCTCTCGGATGATAGTTGGTGTGCTCAGGGACTACAAGGAAGTGTGTGTGACAGGAGAGCAGAGAAAATTGAGGTTGGAGAGGTTGGTCGGGACGGCCTTGTATTATAAGCAGTTAAGATTTGTCTGGATTTTATTTTAAGATGTTATTGGTTTATCCAGCCACTTGTTCTTGTATTTGCAAGTTTTTTACTCCCTTCTGCTGCTTTATCACATTTCATATCAACTAGAACCACAAATTCAAATCATTCCCATGTGTATGGATTGTACTAGGGAGGACAGGAAGAAAGGTGTTTTGATCAGAGGATATTGGAATGGTTGAGGAGTATGTTCTAGTGTCTGGACTTGGAAATGTGCAAGCGGAGTTCAGAGAGTAAGGGGAATGGAAGAGCTGGCTATGAGAGGGCATATTTATAAGTGTGTGTCTCACATCATTTTGTGTGTCTCACAGCATTTTGTGTTAAGGACACTAATTTGTCTTCACGTATTTAAATAATTGTTACATGAAAGACAGATTAATATTGGTCTTCTGGTTCCAGGAGCTAGAATTAGGTAAACATGTTTGAAATTACAAGGAGGCTATCTTCTTAATATGTGATACTTCTATAAACATAATAGCTAAAAATAGATTTTGGTGCCCCTAAGGGGCTATTGGTCTCTGACAATGTGTATGTATTGGTGACATTACTACTTATTCTGGATGTCATGAAGAAATTAAAACATACAGGAACCAGATAGAGCTATCTGATCCTTAACACTTCTTCCTACCCTAATTAAAAACAACAGAGTTGATCTTATAATTTAAACAATGCCTGCAAGGCAGAGTGTGAGAGTCACTGAGGAAGGTGGCAGTGTTCTTAAAAGCAATAGAAAAAGAGTTGAAATAAAGATCTGTGGTAGGTGTTGGAGATGCCCAAATTTGATGAGTGTGGATTTGACATGCTACAGAAGAGACAAGGCATGATGGTTAAAGTGAGGTAATTAACAGTGACTGTATTTATAAAATAAGGCTCTAGTATCAGCAGAAGCTTAAACTTAGAAGAAGAAAAGGTAGAAATATTTCATGTTAACCAAGAGCTGCATTAGAGACTTACTAGAAAGGAATCAGAGAAAGAAGTATTGTGCATGCAAGGATCTAACACTAGGAACTCCTGATAGTGGATTCTGGGAGAATTGGGTTGTAAAGAAACTACTAACAAAAAGGAATTTCCCAGTAAAATGGGACCATTTAAAACAAGAAGGTGAGAGTTCCCCAACACTGAAAATATTTAAGAAGAGTTTTCTAGTGTATTCCTGGAAATAAGATTGTATGTTGGACAAAGGAAATTTGGAAATGTGATTTTGAGTCGGAAATGAACCCTTCTGAGCCTCAGCCTTTATTAAATGACATGCATAATTCAGAATCTGCTAGTTTCTGCTAATTGATTGCTCACTCTTCCCACTCTAGACAGTTGTTTCCTGCTTGCCAAGTGAGTGGCCTGACCAGTGAACCTTTCTGCTATCCAATTGATGACGATGGTGGTGGTGATGATGATGATGAAGAGGATGCTAATAGCAGTGAATAGAACTTCGTGCTTCATAGATGATTTCTAAGATGTTGAAAGAGCAAAGGAATAAACACATATTTATAGGTTAAATGTATTTATAGGTTAAATACATATTTATAGGTTAAATATATTTTAGTGCAATTGTGGAAGATAAAATTAAGGTTGTATAAGCTTGGGTGCTTAGAAAATGTATTTTTATTTTTGTTTTAAGGTTGGAGAAAATGTCTACAGGACTATAAATGCAGAATGACATTGTATTTTGCTAGCTCTTAGCTTTTTACTTTGGCCTAGTAATATAACCACTCCTTAAAATTTATTTTTTTCACATGAAAATGAGGGTAAAATATCTTCTGAATATTGTGGGGATGGTTTATATTTCATAATATTTTCAAAGGCAATTTGCACAACATGAGCCACTATAAGGAACTCGTTAGAATGAATTTCTCTTTGAGAGGTTGCAAAAGGAGAACAATAATCAGAGCTTTAAGAGATCAATGAATAAATTTATTCATATGACTCTCTAAGATTTATACCCTACAATTAGTAAGAGGTGTTTTATAATGAACATTTATGTTTATTTCAATCTCCAGTTGCAAGATTTAAAATTTTGAATATATGTAGGAACAGTCATGCTCCCAGACATAGTCTGTTTTTATATTATGCTAATCCTTTCATGGTCCCAAAATTTGAAACAAGAATCTCGTTTTTGTTTTTCATATTGAAACCCTAGGATGTTTTTAAGCAAAAAAAATTATAGGTACAAGAGATATGCTACCCATATTATTTGCTTTTTCATTAAAGTTCAATTAATGTAAATTGAATACCTACATGGAGTGCATATTATTATCACACATATTTTAAATTGTTGCTTCTTTAGCTTAATAATAGTTTTTAAGATTGTACAGTTTGTAAAAGGTAAGCCAGGATTCTGACCTAGGTGTGTCTGATTTCAAAAGATTTCCCACATTAAAAATATTTGTAACTTAACCTGAAAACAAGTAATGTAATCCAGTTTTTAAAAGAAGCTGAGGGAAAGCCGGAATGGCTCAGCGGGTTAAGCTCTCGCTTTGAAGCCCCGAGGACCGAGGATCGAATCCTGGCTCCGGCCCAGGCGGACCCACATGCTGAACTGGGGAGTGCTTCCAGAATGCGGTGAAGCCCCCAGTTCAGTTAAAATAAATAAATAAATAAATAAATAAATAAATAAAAGAAGCTGAGACTGGTGGGCATCAGAAACTTGCTTACAGGCAGATCAGGCATAGAAAGTAGCATGGGATCTATAATGAGAACCTGGATGACAATTTAGTGACTATATTTTTATAGGTGACATGACTCTATGAGGATTATAAAGAATCTAGGAACATTTTAATAAGCAAAAACAGTGATGAAATATTGTAACATACGTAGATTTAATTTTGGATTAAAATTTTCTAGAAAGACAAACCCTGAAATAGAACAAGCAATTTATAAATAACAATTTTTTTTTGCAGTCTTGGGGTACAGGCAAGAGAAGTGGCTATAACAGAAGGATCTAAGGTTTTCAAAATAGAAAAGTCATGTTCCTTAAATATTGGCAATTTTAAAACTGTGGCAAAGGCTGACAAATGAGGATTTGAAAATAAGTCAGAAAATCACTACTTAGGGTCTTTTGAAGACTAGGGAATCAGCACTAGTAATCAGAAAGTTAAATTTACTCTAAGAGTCTTGAATGCAACAAGGGTTTAAATCAATGTAATTGGGCATTGAAACATAACTACACATTTTATCACGGCAATGTGTCATTGAGAACGTATTTTGAGATGAATAGGTTTCTGCAATGAAAATGCAAATATTTTCTGAGCCCAATGTTACATGGCAAACAAAACTCAGTGTATTAAGCCCCATTTCTAGAGATGCTGGCTCATTAGGTTTGGGTAGAATTTGAGAATTGATTGCACTTCTAATAAGCTCCCAGTTGATCTTACTGCATTGACCCCTGCCCTGCATTTGAGTAGTTCTCTATTCTAGGAAGTTGAAAATTTAGCTAGTTCTATTTCACAAGAAAACTAAAACTTGACAAATCTTCACCACCCTTTCACTTCTACTGTTCCAGTGAAGTACATGTCAAGCCCCCAAATCCTACTCCTTTGGTTGGATGTTAAAATCCAGCATCTATCAGTCTTCTGACTCTCCTAGGATATGTCACATGCTTCTTCCAAAACCTAGGGAATAGCTAGAGAGCAAGGGTAAAATTCTACCATTATCTCTAAGTCAGTAATGCTGCCACTCCTAATGCTTATAAAAGAAGGATGAGGGGAAGAGGAGAAGAGGGAGAAATAAAGAGAAAAAGAGGATAAGGGAAGAGGAAATGGAAGGAGAAGGTGGAGAGAAACTGGTCTGGAGCTCAAATGAAGCTGCAAACTGTGGAGAAGGCCTTTGATGGTTCTAAGCTTCTCAGTTTTGTAGGACCCAGGCCATCCTTCGGTCTCCCAGTCTGCGCTCTCACCAAATCCTCGGCGTCTGCTGAACATTTTTCTCAGATATTGGAATATCATATTTGGTTGATGACTGGATTTGTAGGACATGCTGAAGAGTTTCCTTTATTTAGAATAGTGATCCTCATAGGACGGCACATCAGGCTCAGCTGCAGAACTTTTATAAAATGTAAATATCATTCGGTTGGTGTGGGGTGGGACTGTTGGTATGTTATTAAATTATTCCCAGAACATCTAATGTACTGCCATGATTGAGGAGAACTTTAGCTCTCACCACAAAATTTGACAAGAAAACCAGAACGTAGAGTTGAGAGAAACTCCCTGAAGAGCCATATCTTTTCTCTCTTTTTTTTAAAATATATTTTTATTTATTTATTTATTTTGACAGAGGAGAGAGAGAGGGAGAGATACAGAGACAGAGAGAACTGAACTGGGGGAGCTCCCAGTTCAGCATATGGTTCTGCACGGGCCGGGGCTGGGATTCGATCCTCAGTCCCCGGGGCTGCAAAGTGAGCGCCCAACCCACTGAGCCATCCCGGCTTCCCCTTTATCTTTTCTCTTTATGTCACCTGGAAATACATACTTTCTACTCGAGAGTAAAGCTCAAAAGTAGCTTTAGTTAAATGTGTGTGGAGAACCTGAAATACCATAGAGCAGCTGCCAAGGCCTTAGGCGGTTCACCACCTGTGACGGTGATGTCTACGTGTCCAATAATTTGGTCTAAGGAGCCCAGTTGTTCCATCAGACATCAGTCTAGATGTTTCTGTGGAGTTATATTTTTATTTATTATCATTTATTTATTTATTATTATTATTTTTTTATTGTTAAATTTAATGGGGTGACATTGGTTGGTAACAATTAGATAGTTTCCCGATGTACAAATCCACATCACATCACCCATGCATCACATTATGTGCCCACCTCCCAGAATCAGCTCTCCCTCCAACCCCATATATCTGGTGCTCACTCCCCCTTCCCCCCACAACTCTCCCTCCCCCCTCCTCCCCCCTCTCCAGGTACCCACCAAACTATTGAGTGTGTCCATAATGCTGGTGCCCTCTCCCTCCTCCCCTCCCTCTCTCCTTCCTGCCTCCTCCCCTTTTCCCTCAGGCAATCACCAAGCTATTGAGTGTGTCCATAGGTCTCTGTGTCTTTGTTATGGAGTTATATTTTTAAAAGACTGATGTCTACTGCAATGAAGAGAAAATTCTGCCTCTATACTGCCTTTGAACTTGAGCTGCAAAGTCAACAATTCATTCGTGTGTCTCCAGCCTGCTGTGCAGATTTTGGTCTTGACAGCCCCCCAAATCATGTACGCCAATTTCTTAAAACACATCTCTCTCTTATATCTTCTATTATAGCCTATATATATCTTATTATATCCAGTATATCTATTCTATTTTATATACCATCTATTTCTCTATCTAGCTACTTATCTATCTCTTACTAGTTCTGTTTCATTAGAGAACACTGACTAATACACCATCCAATTAGGTGGAAATAAAATTAACTACTAATCCTCTGGGGTTCATAACTTCCCTTTAAGCAATTTTGGCCCTGAACAGACTATAGATCAACATTGAGTCCCCTAAATTATGGTTATAATCTTCTGATCATGTAATGGCCTTTTGGGAGTTTTCTGCTTCAGTGTCTTTAGTCTCTGTACTGATCTCAGCCCTATGCAGAGCCCTTAAGATGAGATTATTTATAAAAAATGGTGGATGTGGTAACTGAAATGTAATGTTTGGGTCTTAAAATCTTTCCAATATTGTAAAGTAGGGGGTAGTTAGACTGAGCTCTCAAAAGTAGCCTTAGTACTTTAGATTCCGATTTCAATACCACGTAATCAGTCAGTTTTGGGGTAGAATGATGCAAAAGTTAAAAGAAACATGGAATATTAACCTTTACTGCAAAACCTTTTAGGTAGAAAAGAGTTAAGGCACAAATAGACCATTTTTCTATTATCATCTGAGCTTTGTGAATCACATAAAGTACGTTGCTAATCAGTGTTTGTCTTCTTTTATGCAGGTCAGAATGTTCTGAGAAATAAAAGCTTGATAAATTAAGCATTTGTGTAGCCCAGTGCTATTTTATCTGGAAATGTTGCTCTAACGACTAGATGATTGAACTGCAGTGGTGGCTCTCAAACAATATATAGTGTGTATCACAATCACTAAGATGGCTTGAAAAACACAGATTTCTGAGCCCCTCCCCTAGAAGTGTTGATTTAGCAGATGTAAGGTAGAGTCCTAAACTTTTCATTTTTAACAAGTCCCCAAGTGATACTGATGCTTCTGACCCATGGACCACACTTTCAGGAACTCAGACTCTTAAAAAAAAATGTAACAAAACAAGTGAGTCGATAATACATCTTACTTCCACCTAGATTCAGCACTTGATCAACAGTGACTCAACAACACTATGTAGTTGATCACTGCTGTAATGCATGTTGGGCAGACAGATAAGATATAATTGCTGCCATTGAAGAACTAACCATCTATTTGAAGAATTAAGACTAACACCTTAAGAACAAAACTTTGTGTGTTATAGCTATGCAACACAAACAAGGAGGTTGGTGGAATTCACAGGCTTCTGGTAACCATAGAAGGTTATGTACCATTGAAGGGGGATCTTGAACCCGACTTGGGAATTATTAGACCAATTGACTGGAGAAGGAGAGAAAATTCAACATGAAAGGACTAAATGAGGACAGAGGCAGAGGTAAAATGGGCATTAAATTAGCTGTCTAGGGAAAATGATTGATATCTCGCTAATAAATAATTTCATGATTACCATGACTTAGAGTGGAGAACAACTTTAGAATGCTTGATAAAAAGGTGGGTTATAAAAGTTCTGTGAGGTGGGCAAAGGAATTAGAATTAGCACAGTAGAAAGTCCAGAATGCTAAGCAGAGGAAATTGACAATAGGAAAACAGTGATAGGAAATAAAAATTTAATTACAATGTGCAAAATAGAAAGGAATGGGGAAATGCAAGCTGCCCTGAGTGCCTGAAGCTAAAGGTCCATTGGGGTATCCAAGAGTGAGAAGTTAGGGCCAAATTTCCTCTTGTTGCAACATGAGAGTAAGGAAATAGATATACAACATTCCCAGTGGTAAAGGATTGGGTTTAGTGATATATGTATATGAGTAAAGGTGGTGTTTTAATATTGAATTTGGGTAGTCACCAGGAGAGGTAGTGTTACTAATAGGCAGAAATATTTTCAGGAGAAATCAGTTTTGCTGAAAGATGTACTTGGTTCTAAATACAGGAATTTGAGTTTATGATAACACATTAAAGAAAGGAATTATCAAGATAAGATTTGTAGATTCAAGGAGAAGAGTACATGATTTATCAGTTTGAAAGTGACTAATATTATTTTATTATTTAAAGCTATAAACATGAGAAAACAGAGAACATACATATTCACATGCATATCTACTGCTTAAGTATTAATTGAGTGCCTTCTATAGGTCAAACACTGTATGAGGAGTACAAATGGAATTTAATGAGAGCAATTAGAAGAAAAGGGGGGAAGGTTAAGATATAGAATCTTGGAAAGCTCCCTTTGTTAGGACTAAAGGCATAGGAATGAATGAAGAAAACATGTGAAAAGCACAGTAGTAGAAAGAGAATGAGGATGGTATTAAAAAGGGTTTAAAGAAGAAGGTGGCAAACAGAGTAGAGGTCAAAAACAAAACAAACAAACAAAAAATAAAAACCCGCCCCAAACTGGGAAAAAGACACTGGGCTTGGGAAAAGAAAACATTAAAAATTAGAAATAGGCAGAGAAGAAAGTGAAATTGAAGAGACTGTTGAAGGAAGAGCCAGAGAGAAATAAAAGGCAGGTGCCATAATATTGAAAGGCTAATCATTAGAGGAAAGAACCTCCCGTCCCCTAAAACAAAAACCTTATCCTCTGAGACTGAAGGGAAAGCACAAAGGAGATATAATTTATTTTCATACAATCACCCACTTTCAAAATTAAATGTGTTTATTTCCATAAAGCTATAATTATTAAATATTTCTTGCATGATATAATGTTCTATAAATTATATGCCATTTTAAAATACACATTAATGAACATTGACTTTGAACTAATGGATTTCCATTAACATTATGATAGTATTGGATTTTTATGTGACAATTTTATATAACTAGATAAATTAAATCTAATAAATAGAAATTACAAAGTAATGAGGTAATAAATTACTCATTTTCTATTTTTTTTTTGTTTTTGAGGATAAATGAAGGTTAATATTCACACTTTGTTTACCCTAAGTTGAAGAAATCTTCATGAAAAATGAGAACATTAGAGTTAAGCAGTTTTCTAAGGGGGAAACAAATGGAGATTATACAAATATGATGTTATTAGAAAAAAAGCAGAGATCCAAGAAAGAAAAAACAGTTTAAAGGGTCAATCATATATTTGGTAAAAAGTAGCAGAAGAAGATAAAACTTTTACCATAACATACTTTGAAAACTTTTTTTTTTTTAAAGATTTATTTTATTGATTTTGGACAGAGAGAAAGAGAGACAGAGAGAGACAGAGAGAAGGGGGAGGGCCCAGAGCAGTATCCATAGTTGACATTAGTTTTCCATATAGTTTCACTCCACAGGTGGGCACAGGGCTGCGCAGGGCTGCGCAGGGCAGGAACTGGGCCGGGAGCCTCCCACATAGGTCCCAGCAAGAATTGAACTGTGG
This sequence comes from Craseonycteris thonglongyai, assembly GCA_004027555.1. NCBI lineage: Eukaryota > Metazoa > Chordata > Mammalia > Chiroptera > Craseonycteridae > Craseonycteris > Craseonycteris thonglongyai. The sequence continues at coordinate 10,702 of PVKE010021973.1, forward strand.
GCACACCCCATTTCAGCATGTGGGTTCTCATAGGCCCAGGTCAGGATTTGATCCTCAGTCCCCAGGGCTTCAAAGTGAGCACTTAACCTGCTGAGCCATCCCAGCTTTCCCTACTTTGGAAACATACTAGTGGTTTTATGGACAGTGTTGTGGTGAAAGAAACAGGTGTATTTTTACACATGGAACTTGGGGTACAAATGTTCTGAATTTTATTTAGAGCATCACGGAGTCATCATTCGTGATTAGTATGAGACCATTGGTACAAAAATAAAAAGAGGAATATAGAACAGATGAATCAAGTTGTAGCAAATTTTGTATTTTATTGAATGTGGTAAATTTTTCCTAATAAAAATGAATATAATTGTATATAATAATATATTATCATCAAAAATTAGGCAGTAAAGTAGAAAAAAAATGTCCAGAAGACCAAGATAAAGTCTCATGTGATAGGAGAACAACTGAGCATTTTTTGGAATAGGGAAAATAGCAAACACCACTTTTCATAGTCACATGAAAGTCTAAAATCTGAATAGGAACAGATATTGAAGTGAATAAAATAGAGCAAAATAATTTCATAGAACAAACATATGTTGCAGTACTAGTATGCTTAAGGACTTGCACAAGGTGAAAATATAATAATTTTCAGAGTGTGTAGACCGCATAGAATAAAATCAAACAAAAAACAAACAAAAAAGTAGGATTCTCACCTTTAAGGACCTTACATATGTTTCAATCATAATATAAGACCCTCCCAAAAAGAAATAAAACACACATGTTGTCTTAATACAGATTATTTGCCACAAAAGATGGTTCAAATATAGTACCAGATTTCAGAAGATTTCTTTGGGTAGTCTCTCTAAAACTCAGCATCTTAAACAGATATTTTCATCTCTCATGGTCAAGTAAATACCATACTGAGGTTGAATTGAGACTAATTTGGTAGAAAATTAATTAAGCCCTATCAAAGTTTTATTAAAAAGGAATTTAGTTTAATGCAGGCAAATCTGCTTCCAAAATGGTTATTCAAAAAGTAACCCATTTGACTTCATATGGCCTATTTTCCCTTGTTCTGTGTAGAAACACTAACATTTTCTTTAGGACTTGGTAGGTTGCACACTGGTTAGATTTTCATATTCTAATATGTACTTTAAAATAGTACCTTCCAAAAGAATTGAAAAAGTTCTCAAAATAAAAGTTATTTTTATTGCATAGACTCGTTAGGCTGTTGAACAACGTCAGACTGGTTCTTTTGATAGGATATTTCTCCTGAGGATAGATCGAAGTGTCCCCTATTATATTCCAGTTGCATTTCTATCACAGTGCCTGGAGTATAGGAGGTGCTCTAGTAAAACTTAAAGAATAAATGCAGGTTGTGAATACCCTGAAAGGGACTTCATGTTATAGCATTTCATGGTATATTTTTATCTTGAAGACCTGGTTCTTAGAATACCTCTTAATACATCTCAAACCTCATGGAAATGTAGTTGGAGAACGCTGATTACATAAACTGCCACCAATCCAAAGGAATCTGGGCTAATTTTCAGGGAAAGATCTTTTCTCAAGAGCAATTTAACAAACAATTGTTACAAAGAAATAGGAGATGACCAGATGAGTTGGCTAAGGGGTAAGTGATTGCTGTTATCTCAAAATGTGGACCTGATTATGCCACTTATTTGCTCAAAACTTCATTTGTTCTTCATTACCTTTAGAATTAATTTTATACTTTTTACCTTGATATTCAAATATTTTTATTATTTTGTCCCAATATATCAGACTCTTTTCTCTATTTTGTTCCCAAGGGGAAGAAATAGAAAAAAGAAAAAATCCTTGTCCTCACAGAGCCTATGCTCCAGTTAGAACAGACAATAAACTAAAGAATCAAGTAAAACACAAGTGGGTTCTGTGTTTTCTCAAGTGGTGAAGGCAAGGAAACTTTGGGAAGCATTGGATATATTTATTACCTCACTTGTTGTGATGGGTACACCATTGTGTTTGCTTATGTCCAAAATCATTAAATTGTATGTATCAAATACTATGTGCAGTTCTTTGTATAATATATCATTTATACATGAATTACATTGTCAAAAAAAAAGGTGCATTGTACTTCACAACATCTATAGCAGCAGCATTACCTTGTTCGATGTCAATGGTATCTCACTTCTAGAAGAGGGAGCTGGGCTCCCCACTATCAGGTTTGTGTTCTCAGCCTTGAGGGTACCATTGAACTTGTGTTGGTTGAATGATACTTGTTGGCAGCAATGAAACGTTTATTTATGGCCACAATAGTCACATCGCCCAAGTTGAAAATAACCTTGGTCACAAAGTACCCAATCTGATCAAATCTTTACCATCATGTCTTAAGGATGCAGTTGACATTGGATCAAAAGGTGTCAAGACAATGTGGACACAGAATGCAAAAAGCACTAATGTGAATCTCAAATTGACATTTTCTTCTCAGGAATAACTCTATGCATTATGGTCCACTATTAAGAGTACAGGATAGTTATTTATTTATGAAAAGTACATTATTCTAATGAATACCAAAAAGGCCAGATAGCAAATAATATGGATATGCTATATATAGATATGAAATTATACAATTGATAAAAAAATTACAAGTAAATGTTACAGATCACATATTTCATACTGGTTTGGAATCTTACTCTGCGAGAGAATGGAGTATGAGTCATTCTCTTTCATAAAGTACATGGACGTATGTCATAGAAGCAAGTAAAAAATACTTTAGAGGTCATAAAAGTATAGTATTTGGCCAACCTGTGATAGAATTCGATATGCAAGAGGAAGATGGAGAATTAGCCAAGATATGTTTACAGGAAGAAAAAAAAGACTGAACAAATAAGTAGAGGGCACGGTTATCTAGAAGAGTGATGCTAATTCAATAAAGATATCTGAACAGGTCAGTGATATACAATTATACAAACAGGAGATTGTTCTGCATGTAATAAGGATTACAGAAAAGGATGACTGCTTTTGTGCATTAAACATGGAATTAAAATTATTTCTCTTTAGGTTTGATTCAGAAAACTTTTTGAATGTCATAGCATATGTTTAAAATAATAATATTTATAATTACTGTATATTAATTTTTAAGATTTATTTTATTTTTTTTTGACAGAGAGAGCGAGAGAGAGAGAAAGAAGAGGGAGGGCCCAGAGCTGTCTCCATAGTTGTACATCATCAGTTTTCAACATGATTTTGTTCCACACAGGTGGATGGGGGCTGCCCAGGGCAGGAACTGGGCTGGGAAACTTCCTGCATGGGAGTCACGCCCCCACAGTTTAGGGTCTGAACCAGGGACCTATCACATGGAAACTCGCCCTGGCAGGAACCGAACTGGGGGTCACACCCCAGTTCAGCATTAGGGTCCGCATAGGCCAGGGCTGGGATTTGATCCTCAGTCCCCAGGGCTGCAAAGCAAGCACTTAACCCACTGAGCCATCCTGACTTCCCTGTATATTGATTTTTAAAAATAAAACTTTTGGGGGTTTGATTAATCAATATTTTCCTACCTGAAGTTTCTGAATCTATAAGGATCTACTAAATTAGTAATGGAATCTAGGAATTATTTTTAACAGTTATAAAAACCTTTAGGAAATCATACATAGTCCTATATGATTATATTGAAAGGGCACTTAAAAATGTTTCTTTGCTTTTGTTAGAATTAAAATAGTTTATTGAACTAATACTTCATCTTATGCTGATACAAAGCTCTGATTGGCTTCAATATGCCTTTAATAAAAAATGAGATGAAATAAGTATTCCTTAATAAATTCAGTGCTCCTAGTAAGTTTACTTGCTGTTGTCTATAAGCAGCATTTGATAGTGCTGTAGTTTTAAAATCTACAACTCTTTGAAGAAAGCTTGTGTAACAATTCAGGTCGTGGCCCATCCTCTCTGGGCAAGGTTGATCTGTGGGGAACAGAGCCCTAGCAAAGGAGAGATGCTTTGCGGGAATCACACCTGCAGTCATTCTTTTATTTGTGTGTCAAGCTGCTAGATTTTTTTTTACCACTGGTGAAATATATGCTGCGGATACAACTACAAGCAAGAAACGCATTTTTCTGAAATATAATTTCCACTTGATTTCAGATTTGCCCTATTTGCATGGAACATAATATGCCTGGGGTTAGTTGGAGAGAAAGGCGTAGTCAGTTTCAGAAGATAGTGAGGATGTGTAAAACTGACACCTGTAATGCAAAAGTGTGAGCTGCTATGGCAACATTCATAAAAAGAGATATACAGGTAAGTTTTATAATTAATTATTCCTCTTTCCTTAAGAAATTAATATGTAGCAAAATAACTAACATTTCTAACAAAGGCCTAAGGATTTTTTAAAGGCTGGATGATCCAAAGGAGAATTTGGCTGACATGAAACATTCTTTGTAACGTTCACTTCTGTATTCTAAGTCATAGTTAAGCATAACTTCAGAAAAAACATGAAAATATCGTAATGAATTTACTTCATGCACAATTAAGGAGGTGGAATCACTAGCAGACGAAGAGAGGGTTGCTCTTTTGCTTCATTATCATTATTTTCAAATAATATTAATTAAGCCACCTCCTGTGCTGATGGGTGGAACTTTAGTCAACAGTAAACTGGAGCAGATGTTGTTCTTGACCCTGTGAACCACAAGAATAAACCATATGGCTTTGTTTCCTATATGTTCAGAGTAAGAAGCAACTAAAATGTAGAATAATACTTATGAATCTATAATTACTCAGCAACAAAACTTTGTTCATAACCAATGCAATAACATATTTACTATACAGTCAATGCGATAACATGTTTCCTTGTGATAGAAATACCCAGCTTTCTCTCCGAAAGTTTTGTGGTATAGAATTCTAAGCTCCCTCTAGCAATGTGTGCAAGTGCTGATTCTGGGAAACCGTCTCAGGGCTGGATATTATTGATTCATTTTAAGTTTCACAATAGAGAATGGTGGCAAATGCTATGGCATAATACATCAATATTTTCCAGTATTATGTTGTCATTGAAAATAATGAGTTATAGCTCTTTGTGTTGGTATAGGGAAGATGCTGATGTTGCATAAAACAGATTGTCAACTGAAAACAAGTAAGCCAATAGTTATATTTGTAACTTTTACGAATCTTGAATCTACATGATCTGATATCTAGAATAATCCAAGAATCATAGTCAAAACAACCAAAGCAAAACAAATAACAAAATCTGAGCTTTAACTGCTTCTTCCCCAAATATTAAAGGAAGTTGAATTCATAGCTCATAGCAATAGTCCCTAATAAGGCCCTAGGTTGTCATTTGTCTCAATCTCCCAAGAATTTTCACTGCCCCTATACTACTTCTCTTCTCTTCTCATTTCAGTTCTTGTTTGAATAGAGTGATTACTCTTTGCTGTGAGTCTTTTCCTCTCTACTTACAGACTCACTGTTTCAGTCAACCTCTTCTCATCCTTCAATCAGCTTTATAGTCTTTCCCTCAAGGGTGGTTAATAAAGTAGAATTTAATAAAAAAATAATGTTTTTTACGTTGAAAATATTTACATTTAAATAATTTTTGAGACCATTACATAACATCATTTTTGTTTTTTAAGTAAATAAAATAAACATACAAGTATATGTTATTGTAACTTTTTATAAATATAGAAATGATAGGACAGTAAACACCGATGTGTCAGCATTGTTTAATTGAGTGGTCTTGCATGTCTTCCTGTTGCACCTGGATATAGACCCAAGAGTGGAATTGAAGGTTTTCATAAAGTATGCTCAGACTTAGCTTAATAAAATACTGCCAAATTGTTTTCCAAAGCAGTAGTTTCAATTTATACCCCCCACCTGCATGGAAATAGCAAAAACACTTCCCCTCTTTTGGGGGATGGGAATTTTGGATAAGGTAAGATTATACAGTTATTAGGCTATAATAGCTCACAAGGTGAGTTGTGTGTTTATGGATGCTTATTTTATTATCATGCTTCATAGCTAGCATGTAAGTTACATGTGTTCTTTTTATATGCATCAACATTACATGCTAACTGTCTAAAAAGAACAATAACATTTATTTGTCTATGATCTATGAAGAATTTGGGGAATGTATTTATTTGAGGTTCCAGAATTTCCTTCCTTCCTTCCTTCCTTCCTTTTTTTCTTTCTTTCTTTCTTTCTTCTTTCTTTCAAGATTTATTATTTGAGAGAAGGTGTGTGTGTGTGTGTGTGTGAGTCAGAAAGAGAGAGAGAGAGAGAGAGAGAGAGAGAGAGAGAGAGAGAGAACAGGAGGGCTGGGACAGGATCCAGAGCAGTCTTGGAAGTTGTGCTTCATTAGTTGTGACATGGTTTCATTCCACATGGGTAGATGTGGGGATGCACAGAAGGAGAACTGAACTAGGGGGTCTCCAGCATGTGGGGTGAGAACCTTTGCCACCATCCTGGTGGTTACCTGTTGTAATACAGTTCATCACATGGGTTTTCATGGGCTGGGGGCCAAGACTCAATGATCAGAACTCACAGTTGCAAGGCAAGCACTCAACCTGCCAAGCTATCCTGGTATCCCCAGAATTTGCCTTTAAACAAAAAGTTGTAGTTCCATTTAGAAGTGTGGTAACTATTTATTCAAAGTAAAATCTTCATTAGTTTTCTGAAGGTATCGCTTTTCGGCCTCTTGGCTAAGATGAAGTGTAGTTTTTTGAAGGTTTACAGTTAGATGCTAATTTTATCCCTTTGATTTACTTTAATAAGCAACTGAGAAACCCTGGAAATTCATACCATTTTCTTGCTAGACTTCAGGAATCTTTCAGGAAGAAAAATTTCAGATGCCTATAACTATGTAGTTCCTTGTGGCTTGCATATCTACAGTAAAATATTACCCCTAGAATTGCTTTATAGTTGACATTTATCTGGTCCATATTATTTTTATGAATTTCCTCTCACAGAATTACTATACATTTTAAATCATGTGAAATCTTCTATGGAAAAGATGGTATGAAACAGTTCACAAAGGATTTTCATCTTAAGTCCTAAGACAGGAGATGACTACATTGATAAACAATTACTGTTTTGCCAGAAGGAAAGAAGATAAGAAGATGGTGCAGGGTCGCCCATTCTGCCATTGTCCCTGTCTCTTCACATTTTTGTGTATGTTAGAAAGTGATTATAATATACTTACTATTCTGTGGAGTTATCCCAATACCCTTACCAGACGCTTCTCTGCCTCAGATGAATACAATTCTGCTCTTATTGTTCTCTTTGCTGTGGATGGGCTGTCTACACCAGGGCAAGGAAGTACTGCTTACAAGGCTGGCACAAAGCTGAATCTGAGGGTTCAAATTCACACAGCTGTGTTTTTAAAGCTGAGTATCTAGTCTGATGACACTCGAGCTGGCAGGAGAGTAGAAAATAAATCAAACATCTGGAAAATCATGAGAGAAACATATGCCCTTTAAGTAGAAGAGTCATTTTGCTCTTTTCCTTAGAACTAACTTAAAGAGGCAAATCATAAACTCCACAATGAATGAGTTCTCATCTTATGCTCAGACACCGTTATAGAATGAATTGGGGCGTGATTGCTGGGCTATGACTCAAAAAGAGTGTCTTCAATCCTCACAGTTAGCTTTTGGCCTCTAGTACCCTGTCAAATTGCTCCTGTACCAATTACCTATGATGCCTTCTTGCCCAACCCAAAGATCAGTTCCTTACTGTCAAGCTACTTGACCTATCCCCAGCATTTACTAGTTTCTTTCTTCTTTTTTTAATGTTGTTTTCCCCTTGACTTCCAAGTTTGCCTACTCTCATGTCATCCTCTTACTTTCCGGGTCAATCTCTTTGTCTCTTTTCACATACCTCTGCTTTACCCTGACATCATAATATTAGGATGCCCTTGTCTCAGTCCTTATCAAGGCTTCCCCATCTATCTCTGCATCTCTACCATGTTGAGAGCTCATTTGGTTTTATAACTTTTAGTATCATCCATAAAATCTAGATGACTTACTGCTTTATATCCCTAGCTTATATCTTTTTCCTGATTCATGCCAACTACCTCCATGAAATCTCTACGTTATTTCTAATCAACACCTCACATTTATCCGGCCAAAAATTGAGCTCCAAGTCTCCTCCCTGTAAAATATGGCTCCCCCTGTATTCTCTCCATTTCAGTTAATGACAAATCCATACTTCCAGTGATGAGGGGTCAAAACCTATGAGTTGCCCTTGATTCCCCTCTTTTACCCTCTATGTCCAACCCATCAGAAAATAAAGGCTTTAAAACTTCAGAATATACTGGGAGTTCTCACCTCAGTGGTCTTAGCGACAACACCACTCACCTAAATTACTGCAAGTCACTTCAGAGACCCTTCTGAATTTTCTCTAGTCCTCTACCATTCCTTTTAAATATAGCAGTAAAAAGTAAACTTTGAAAATACAAGTCTGTATATGTATCTGGTCCAAACTGTGAAAGTCTCCCTACTTTATTCAGAGTAAAAATAAACGTTCTTACAATAACATGTAAAAGGCCCTGTGGGTTCTGACCCCTTTTTGCCTTGCTAAGCTCTCTCCTGGCTCTTTCCACCACTTTCCCCTCTTCAGCCTTGCTGTCCCCCTTGCTGCTTGTTCCAAGAACACAATCAGCAGCCTCCTATAAGTCTTGGCTCAGCTTAGAAGCCCTTTCTACATAGATCAGTGTGGTTTGTCCCCTTATCTCCTTTTCTTTGCCAAATGGAGCTCATCCAAAGAGAACACTTCAAACTGACAACTTCTCCCCAAACTCTTGGAACCACTGATCCCTTTAGCATATTATGTTTTGTTTTTTTTTTTCATATCACTTTTCACCATCTAGCCTACTACATCACTTTTTAGTCACTTTGAAAATTTAGAAAAATTAAAATAATGGCTCCCAAAGATTTCAGGTTCTGATATCTGGAACCTGCAAGTGTTCCCTGATTTGGAGAAAGGGTCTGTGCAGATGTGATTAAGTTACACATCTTGAGAGAGGAGATTATACGTGTGGGTTTTAAGTGCAATCATGTTTCCTTATAAGAGAAAAGGAGACAGCAATGTGATCACAGAGACAGCAATTGGAAGCATGAGGGTCCAAGCCAAGGGATGGATGCCTTTAGCCAACAGAAGCATTTAGGGCATCTTCCCTAAATGCTTTCAAGAGAATGAGATCTTGCAGGCCCCTTGATTTCAGTCCTCTGGTAGGATTTTAGACTTCTGGCCTTCAGAATTGCAAGAGAACCAACTTCTGTTCTTTTAAGCCACCCAGCTGGTGATAATTATTTATAGCAGTCATTGGTAACTAATACAACTTCATGGTGTAAACTCCATGAAGGCGTGGATCTTTGTATGCTCACTAACATATCTCAAATGCTTAGGACAATGCTTGAAATAGAGTATGTGGCAGCAAATATTTGTTAGAAAAAGGAATAATATCCATTTTCTTCTTTATACACTTATACCAATCTTGTCAACTTTTAAGGGACATTTTAAAACTCAATGAATCTGTGTTCTTACTATTCATATAATACTCTGACGTTTTCTATCTGGCAGAAAATTTTAGCAAAAGCTTGTCTACTTATGCTCAAGAATATACTTGATAATTTTCAAGCTTGTTATACTTCTCATCACTGTATATTCAGTCTGCAATGTTAAAAATCTTTTTGTTTTCATTTCTGAAGTTAAAATACAGTATTTATCAGAAGGATGATACTTTCTTGGTTATGATTATGGGCTGAATGGCCAGTAAATACATGGAGAGATTCATTAAAAAATAACTATTAATTAAAATTTAAAAAGTTGATATCCAATTTTCAGCAAAACTTTTCCTACAATTTTCCATCCATTATTAATTATTGCTTTGTATAGCTCAGCACTATGTTTGTCTACAATGAAGTTTACCTCTTTTAATATATGTCCTTAGCTTGGAGACCTCTATGAGCTTTGTACATAATGTCAAGTTGTCCTTTATCTTTTCTTTAATAAGAAAATGGCTGGTTACAACAAAGAAAATGTTCCATTTGCCCTTTCAAATGTTCTGCTTATGTTTTTCTGTTTTTCCTATAGACTCTTACCTCTAGTGCTCAAGTAGAAGCAAAAATAAAGTTTTTAACAGTGTGATCTGGAAAACTCCATGACTGTTGTTTCTAAACAACAGTTTTTTCTGCTGGGTTGTACTAGTCTTACATTTGAGCCCACTTTAAAGTAGTTCTTTCATTTGCACCGAATACACTTTGCCCTAGCAAGTCTCTTACTCTGAGATTTAAATACTAAACCAACTATGTTATAGATTGATGTAGATATCCAAACTTTATTTTGGGTAGCTTGGTAATACCAAACCAAGCTATAAGTTTTATTGTATTTTAAGTGCAAAGGAAAAATATATGCCTTCAATAAAACAATCCAATACTCTCCCCACATTATCACAGCACTTTCAATTTTATATGGAAATTATATAGATCAATTATGCACATATCATTTATATAATCATAATAGAATATATGTATAATTAAAAAATTAATGGGTGGGAACACTTTTTTTATTCTATTTCACATTTGCACAGCCCTACTTATTTTAGTTTATACTAAAAGGAACCGACTCTCTGTAACCCTATTATCTCTTAGCCAAAATGGATTCTTTTGTTGTGATTGACTAAGCAGATATAGCATCTATATATTGTCATATAATGCTGTTTTGCAAGTAACCACAACTATTCAGTGGCAAAGAACCATATATGCTATGGCTCACTATCTGGGGTCATATGGGTTGGCCAGGTGACTGATGATTTTAACTGGGTTTGGTCACATGTTTAGGGTTTGGAAGTCTGTTGGCTTATCTAGATTGGCCTCATCTGGACTGACTGAGTGACTCAGATCTATGTGTTCTTAATCCTCCAACAGACTAGCATAGGTATGCTCTCTCCATAGCATCAGAAGCACAAGAAAGCAAGGAGGACACACAAGCTTTTGTAGCTTCTCCCTCATTTTATTGGCCAAAGTCAATATCATTGTTGAACCACTAGTCAAAGTTGGAGGTCTAAAAAAATTATGGAAAGGGCCTGAACAGAAGAATGAGAGGTAAATCAGAATCATTCTATAATTGATTTGGCAACCTTTTCTTCCTCAGGAATTCACGAATAGGATTCTTGAAGCTATATGTTTTCTCAAATAGAAAACTTCCCAGATAAAGATAGACATTTCTTAGTCAAAGTTATGTAAGTATTATATGGGTAGCCACCAACTATACTGGGGCATGTTGTTTTTGATCTTTAAAAAGTATTTAGCTCAATTTTCCTACTCCTAAATTAGAAAGTGAGTATATCCTGCAATCCATATGTAGCACCAGAATAATGAAAAGCAAGTTTTATGGCAATATAAAAATGCAACTTCATTTTTGTGTCCTATTGTTTCTTTATGATATATTTAATATGAGTAAATTTCCCTTGCCTTTGGATGAAGACTTTTTCAAATAAAATTTCTCACTGGGAAAAATGTAATAGAGTATTGCAAAAGGTCTTCAATCATTGATTAGATGTTGAATCTAAGATTTTAATCTAAAGTGGGTCCAAAGTTATTAATCAAATATGATAAGAGCATATGAGGGCTGTTTGGAAAGTATCCAACCATGTAACCATTCTCACTATATTGTCAATGGCTAGATTTTTTTCTGGACAGCCCTCGAACAGTAAATACATGAGCATTTGGGAGATGGCTATTGTTGGAGAATGTTCCTGTGAAATTCCTTGGCCAGAAAAATATATTTCTAGGGTGACAACATGTGATTTCTTTCTCATCCTTCAGGAATTTAAAATTCATTCTCAACTTCTTGCTGTGGCTTCCCAAGACCCAATCAGGCAGATGACCTGATAAGAGCTCTATCCCAAGTATCTCTTATCTGGCTTATATAGATTACACATGCTTTTGTTAACAAATTCTGAGGGTGCAGGAAGATTCTCAAACAACCACCTCTAGCCTGCTGTCCCAGGATGCCTTTGCTTCCTCAAGTGTTTCTCAGGACTAGTTCTCTCTGTCTCCCACCTGTAGCAAAAAGTGCTCTTGCTTTCCCAAACATCTCATGAAAGCCCTCCAAACCCACATGGCAGTAAAAGTGGAAGAAATCCTTTTCTTTGAGAGTTAGGGGTGATAAATCACACCATGTAAACAGAAACTCCTAGGAAATTTGTCTACGACTGTCTCTTTTCCTCTCCTTTCTCAACTCATCTAGATTCTAAGTGTGTGAAAGAATTCATAAAATTTGGATTTGGATTTTCAAAACGCCTAAAAATTAACCTAACATCTAAATGTTTATTTATTTCACTTTTGTGATTTAGTGGAAAATTAAACCTAGCCTATTTTTAGACATTTGGTTGAAAAATGGCTCATTCTTTTCTTTCCCACTTTAAGTAGGGAGACAGTTTTGGTAAGCGATGTACTACTGTGGGTTGCCCCAGTCAGAAACTTTTCAGTGATTATAAAAAATATCTCAAGAAAGCAGGAAAGAAAATCAGCAGTTGATTTATTGTGCTTCCTATTTTTGTCCTCAGCATCTCCTACTTTTCTTATAAACATGAATTTGCTTGTGTATTCCTAGTTCTAGGACATAATACACTACTTAATCCCATATATAAAATTAGAATTCATGGATGAAGTTGAGGACATGTGCTTATTGAACCTCTTAAATCACCTTCAATTGCTGTGAAGTAAAATCCTGCTCCTGGTGTTAACATGATGCTCTATCAGACAAAAAGTGGGTAATCAAAGTTTCAATGCTGGTAAACAGAGATGACCAGGGCATTTCAAACTTTCAGAGCTCGCATAGTTTTGAGTATAGAGCCTTTGTTCTTTCAAATGAGAAACTTTGCATTGAAGACCAAAGAGGGAAGAATTATGGTGTATCTTTCAAATTCTTGTTATATCAGACTTGAGAGATGACTGCAGAACACTGGCCTCTGGCTAGTTCCTTTACTTTTTAATTGGTTAAACTGTCCAAAACATAGCTTGAGGCTCTTCTAGGCCTAAGTGGCCTGGGGAGGCTGACGCTGTTCTGAAGGAAATCTTCGTGCTTCCAATAAAATGAGCTGGCTTGCTCTGAACTACATGCTTTGTAGTTAAAACCTTTAGTGTCCTGTGTTTTTGAACAAATATCCTAGGATACCAGGATGATGGTTCTATTTACTAGACCTCATAACATTGCAGGGAAGCAGCAGAACAATATTATAAATTAAGGTGGGAGACACACTGGTCAACAAAGCAAATATCTTATATTGTGCTTTAAAAAGAGGCATATATAGTGGATGTGTTTATGTTTTTAATAGTGTATTTATTGTCAACTGATACTTACATGGCAACCCTACTTTTTATTCTAGTTACATTTGCTGCTACAAAAAAATCTATTTTTCTCCAGCCTCATTGACCATGTCAAACATATCTTTTATGTTAATTTGTTAATTCCACATTCTTTATATCATTCCTATATGAGTCCTTCAGATGCATATGGACATAAATACCTTCTAAAACTTTTGTATGCATAGAGTCTCAGAAAAGTTGAAGATACCAGGGACCATTGAATTTAATATTTCATTAGTTTCATCTATGGCTCTGTGATTCACTTTAATTATAAGAAACTCCCAACTAATCTTGTTAGACTCAATCTTTTCTCTCTTTTATTTTTGCCATGAACACTGTCAAATTAAAATTAGTCAAAAGTACAGTGATCATTGTGTGATTCACCTAATAAATTTTTAGGTTTGCAATGACACTTTAGCTTTTCATTTTTGCCATCTTCTACCATCATGCTTTTATATTCCTCTAGTTCTACACAAAAGCCAATCTGATCTAGTCACAATTTTCTGAACATTTTCTTTGTCTTCACTTTCTTTGGTTTATTTAGATCTTCTAATCACCCCAAATCTTTCTTCCCATCACCCTTTATCTTCTTTTGCCTAACAGAAAGTCTAGCTTTAACTCTACCTCCTTTGTGAAGTGTTTCCACCGCCATTGTATTTATTTCCATGGTTTTCTATTTATACCTTGTAATATAATCTGTTAAATGAAAACTATTGAAATCCACAGCTTTGTCATTCAAAATTTTGAATACATGTGAGAAAGCACAAATCTATCAGTCCTTGCTACAGTTAAGGGACTTCAAACACTTGCAAACCTACTATTCTTAGGTAATAGTTTAATGAGTCTAAGTTATCTTTATATAAATTAATACTGATGCCTCTTGCTTCTCTGTAGACTGGTTTCTAATTCTGGGTGTTTCCATCTACCAAGAGTATATGATCTCTGATATATCCTTTGTGATTTGGAGAGGGATTGTTATACTCAAAGAAAATCAGCTGAATACATAGCAACCTGTTAGAACTAATAAGAAAAAATATGAATTTTCAATATTCCCATATAATCAGTTTCAGTTACTCATAATTTTTTTCTGATTGTTGATAGATTCCTTCTTGTCCATCTATAACCCAAAGTGTTGATTCTCAAGATGGCATTTCTTAGCTATTAAGTTGGGTCCCTGCATCTGCCTGCAGTTTCTTGAAATATAATTTCTTGCTGCCTTCATCACTTGGTCTTCACTCATCATTTTGAATTATACAGTAATGTCTGTCACTCATAGTTTGACTTCTATTCTCCACCATCTATTTTGTATACCTCTGAGATGCTGTGCTTAAATTGCAAGATCAACTAAGGCAGTGGTTGTGGAAATCATTGAAGTGGCTGATCGTGCACTCTGTGGCAGGAGGGCCTAGATCCTCATGAACATCATCTGTGAAATGAGGGTGTTAAAAAATAATGTCTTTTAAGATGCTTGTTTAGTTTGAGTGTTCAGTGAATCATCTTCTCCTTCATCTGACTGAAAGACACACTGGCAAAGACAACATGCTGAGGAGAGACCAACTTTTCACTATTCTTGCGTAGTTCCAGGTATTGTAGATAGAGCTATACATAACAGGAGAATTACAGTAGCAGTCTTCATGTGATGATCAAATGAACTAATGCATACAAAGTCAAGTGCTTGAACAATAAATTGTTATTACGATTGTCCTTATGATTTAAATAATCTTCTAAGAAATATTTTTTCAAACATCATTGAGATTGATCTTTTTTGTGGAGTGGTAGAGAAACAAAAGACCTATCTCTAAAGATATAATTTTTAAAAGCCTATCTGTGAAATCCAGTTACATATAGCAGGGGTGGCCAACAAGTCGATCGTCAATCCCTCGCAATGTCTGGGGTGGAATTCCGTGTACCATGGACTTTGAAGTGATTGTAGAAGACAAAACTTTC
>PVKE010021974.1:0-25979 GCA_004027555.1 Craseonycteris thonglongyai
TTTGTTTTCAAACATGAATTTAATAAAATCACGATATAGATCTCGACTTACCGATGAGCATCTTAGTAATTGTTTGCTAACAGGGTTGTCGTCATACTCTCCTAATTACGAGGCACTGGCCAATGAAATGCAATGCCAAAGATCACACTGACAGATTGGTTATTTTTATGTTTTCTTTTATGTTTTCTAAAATGATTTTATTATATGTTTTGTATTTACTTTATATTACGTTTTGTATATATGTTTCTTTGTGTGTATATAATTTGTACAATAAATTTGTTATTTTAAAATTATTTTTATTATTTTTTATTCTTGTTCAATAATAAATATCCTTAGAAATAGCTGGTGCCCGCCGCCCTACAGATATTTTAGAATGCACCCTAGGGTATAAAAAGGTTGGGAACCCCTGGTATAGAGACACGAGTCAGTACTTCACTATTTAATATTCCATACCCAATCAATTCAACAGTGTCCCTGGCTTTCTTCACCATTATGTGTTTTGCTCTCTGTAAATGTCTCTCATTCCGTTTCTCTCCTTTCCTTTTTTTGTTTCAACTTCTCCGTTTGTAGGCATCTTTTGTTTCCCTCCCTCTCTATTACTCCTCCTACAGACCCACTCTGTTGCAACCTGTTTCAGTCCCTGCTGTTCTTTCTACCCGGATTTTCTGATGGGCCTGTAACTACATATATTTTGCCTCTTTCTCTCAAGTCTGCTGTCCTCTCACCTCTCCTTGGTGGGGTTTTGGGGCAAGTAAATGTCTTCCTTCAGAGTGAAAAACTGCCCAACTTGGTTCTACTGGGGGAGGAGTCTGGAGTTGGAGAAAGGTTACAGCAGGAAAACGACGGTGTAGGGCGTAGGTGTCCACGTGGCCCAAAAGGAGAATGACTGAGACCTGTACCTGCCCCAGGATGACGCAGAACCCCGGGCTCCCAAGGGAGCCAGGCGACTCTGGACGGTTATGGCTACTCCGCGGGAGGCGAAAGGAACCCATTCACAGCTACAGAAACGAGCGCGTTCGAGGGCTTTTATTTATGAGGTTCTTGCGAAACCCATGTGTACTGGAGAGAGCCTGAGGGGTCCGAGCACAAGAACTGAAGGTCACTCACCCACCTGGGCCAGTTTCCCGGTGGAACCTCTTCCGAGTCGACAGAAATAAGCGCCTGCGTGGTAGAGCGCGTAGGGGCGGGGACGCGCGGTGGCCGGTGTTGAGTGGGGACGTAGCCGACGTAAGGGCGGGGCCTACGAGCGCGGGCTCTTGTGCTCCTCCCACCCCAGAATGTATGTGTATGTGGGCGTTCCTCTGGCTGTGCTGATCTCTGCTTTTGGGTTACTTTGAATCTGTCCAGTGTCCTTTAGAGCCAGGCCAGGTACGGAATGAGAAATGCGTGGGCCACTTACGTTGCAAGTCGAGATTTTCGTCTTAACATGGTGAAAACGTTCAAGTAAAAAGTTTCTTGCAAGCGGATAGGGGCGTATTTGGAGAGCAAAGAGGACGAAGCTCTGATACCTGGGGATGGAGGACCGTGATTGGATCCAGAACGTCTGAGACCTTCAATCAAGCAATGGCCAGAGTTATCCGTGTAGGTAATGCAAACTACAGTATGAACTGTAAACTGCTCCTGAGGGATCTGCACGTTTATATTGTGTACCAGAACATAATTTTTAACTTGTTTTTTTTAACTTCTGTACCCTGTGTACTTGGGAGGCAGAGATGCAGCCCTGTGTGGTGGGGTTGGAGAACTGAGTGCTTTAAAACAACAAAAGCTGCTTCCATTTCCATGGATGCAAATTAATTTTTTTTTCTTTAAATTTTTTATTCTAATGTGTACTTTCTGAGGTGCATTATTAATCTATATACTACCTTTGAGACATACTGGATGGCATTCTGTATTTTGCTGGTAAATGCAACGTCAATTTTGAAATCTTTATTCTCTGGAAGAGATTTTTATTTTAAAGATTTATTTTTATTGTTTTTGACAGGAGAGAGAGACAGAGAGAAAGGGTGGGGCCCAGAGCCGCCTCCACAGTTGTACATCATTAATTTTCATTCCATTGGTGGACATGGGGCTGCGCAGGGCAAGAACCAGCTGAGGGCCTCTCTCACTGCAGTTCAGCATATGGGGCCATATGGATAAGGTGACCAGACAACCCGCTTTTGGCGGGACAGTCCCGATTTTTAACAATTTGTCCCGCGTCCCGTGGCATTTTTAAAAAGTCCCGATTTTTGGAAAGAATGCACGACAAGCTAGGGAATGGCAGGAGATAGACCAAATTTTTAATCAAGAACCCCGCCCCCTGGTCAATGGTGTCCCGCTTTACCAATGTTAAAATCTGGTCACCTTACATATGGACCAGGGCTGAGATTCAATCCTCAGACCCCAGGGCTGCAAAATGAGCACTGAACCCGCTGAGCCATCCCAGCATTCCCTAGATTGATTTGTAAATTAAATTAGAAAAATAAGTATTTTGGCCTACCCTTTTGTTTTCTGTTTCTGAATGTTTTGTTTGAAGGAGTATGATAAAAATTCAGTGACTTTTGTCAGGACTAATTAGTTTTTTATGTTTCTAATAAGTATTTAGGGTTAGATTCACCCACTTTGTGTTCTTCATGACAGTTCTATTTTCGTATTCTAACATCTTTATCAATTTTTAAAAATAACTATTGTAGTTCTCTTTGGAGGGTATGAGTATTTTAGTTTTTAACCTAATAATTACCTATAACATGCATTTAAAAATTAATGATATTGAATGCTTATATAATACGTTCACTGTTCTCACATTTACCAGTATTTAGTGAACTTTAGTTAAATAGATCTATCTCAGCAATGCAGAAAGGGTTGCATTCAGTTTTTCGACCATATGATTTTAACTACTTCAGGATTTTCTACAACTGACACAAAACAAGTGTCCTTAGTCAGGTAGTTCGGGTTTTGTGTGTGAGTGAAAGATCTCCTGGAAAATGGTGACTGAACAAGTAGAAGGTTTATCATCTTACATACCAGTGTCTAGAGGTTATATTTCAGGATGTGACAGGTATTGTAACAGTCCTCAAAGAACTAGCCTCCTCTCTACCTACTCTACTTCTTATCCCACAGCTCTTATTGTCACCAATGGAAAGACCACGGCTATAAGACTAAGGGGAAAGGGTGAGGGGTAACCTCCCATAATAGAGGTGGCCTTCTACTCCCTTCCACTGAGTTTCATGTACCTACCTTTGCTACCCTACTTTTACCTATGGTGAAGACACCCCGTTTTCTTATTTGCTCCCTTTCAATTCCTATGATCCCTTTTTCCTCTATTTTCTTTTGTCCTTCTGTTTCTTTCATTCTGTTGTTTTTTCAACTCCAACTGTTCTACCCTCTGGTTTGCCCTCATTTTTCTCCTCCCATCTTTTCAGTTTTTCTTCACTCTGTTTCTGTCCCCAATCCACCCATTCACAGGTATGAAGATATCACCTACCTGGAAGAACAGTTAACCCAAGAATCATGTTCAAGTTGCCCAATGTGGAGAAATCCTTACACATTTATAGAAAGCATGCTGAGCAGCAGCAACTAAGGCATTCTTTATGACATTAAAAAATTATAAAGGGCCCATGTGCATCTTTAACAGAATGTGTCAATGAGGATCTAAAAAGAGCATGTGTTCTCTATATTTACTAACATGAAAACAACTCCAATATATAATATGTCAATATTTTTTACAGTTTTATTGTTTTTGACAGAAGACAGAGTCAGAGAAAGACAGAGAGAAGGGGGAGGGCCCAGAGCAGTCTCCATAGTTGTATGTCATCAGTTTTCGATACAGTTTCATTCCACATAGGTGGGTGTGGGGCTACACAGGGCAGGAACTGGGTTGGGGGCCTCCTGCATGGGAGGCACCCCCCTTCCACAAGCAAGGGGCCGAACCAGGTGCAGGGGGCATGCCCCAGTTCAGCATATGGATTTACACAGGCCGGGGCTGGAATTCGATCCTCGGTTCCCAGGGCTGCAAAGCGAGTGCTTAACCCGCTGAGCCATCCCAGCTCCCCCTAAAATCTTTTAATAAAATGAAAAATATTGGAGGGATATCTTGGTTGCAGAGGTACAACCTAAGGAACGAAGTGTTTCAACCCCATACCAGGCTCTCAAACCCAGGGTTCCACAACTTGGAAAAGAAGTCCCCACAACCTCTCGCTGTGAAAACCAGCAGAGATTGTGGTTGACTGAGACAAGAGGTGGCTGGAGTCCCAGGCATTCCTCTTAAAGGGCTCACTCATCAACTTACTTATGAATTTACTTGCTTCAGAGGTCCAACACTGGGGAAGCAGCTAGAAAGGTGCCAGGGACATGCAGGGAATAACTAAATTGTTTGATTTCAGTGCAAGGGCTGGAGTGGCAGCATTCTCCTAGACAAAAGTGCTGGCAGAAGTCATTCTTCTCTAATTGAGTCCTGTCCCTAACCCAGCCTGCACACACATGTGAATGTCATGTCTGAGTCTCCATCAACCTGGCTAATAATGTTCACCCAGCCCTGATGATTCCCTGAGATCCTGCTCCACCTAACATGGCACTCCAGTGCCTTTTCCATACAAACAGTTTTGGCTCATGCTGTGGACTTTCCTAAAATCCATCAAAGGTTCACAAACCCCAAATAAGCAGTATCTAGATCATCGTGCCCTGTACATCCTGCTTAGCATCTCAAGCCAGGCACTAGCAGTAGTTGGCCTTGATTCACAGCATATACTTTCAAAGGAAACTCCAAGCCTAGCACATGTGGCAACCACCTTCAGATCACATTGTAGGTCATAGCAAGTGGCCCCAGGCAAGGCACAAGCAGCAGTTGAACTTAGCCTGCAACAGAGCCCCTCCCAAGAGACCCCAGAACCAACACATCTGGCTGCCAGCTACAGACCACAGCAGAGAATCACCCAACCACCTCCTCCAGTGACACACCTAAACAGGAGACTTGGCTGGTACCAGAGACCTGCTAAAGCAAATTGTGCTTCATAGGTTCATCCCCTATACAATATCTCCTTCACTGTAGTCACAATGACATGCTAACAGCAATGGAAGCTCAACTATAGCAGGAGGGAACACACAACCTAAAAAAGGGACACTACTGGAGCACCCAGATAAGATGACCAGAGAGACTGCACCATGGGGTCCACAGGACACCTACTATATATATCCACTCTACTAAAATCAGACATAACAGCTCTATCTAATATACAGAAATAAACACAAGGAGGCAGCCAAACTGGGGAGACAAAGAAATATGTTCCAAATGAAAGAACATAACAAAGCTCCAGAAAAATAAACAAAATGGAGACAAGCAATTTAACAGATGCATAATTCAAAATGCTGGTTGTAAGGGTACTCAATGATCTCAGTGAGAACTTCATCAAAGAAATAGGAAACATTAAAATGGAGATAGAAAACATAAAAAAGAGCCACTTAGAATTGAAGAGCACAACTGAAATGAAGAATACATTAGAGTGAATCAACAGTCAATTAGATAAAGCTGAGGTTCAAATCAACAATTTAAAAGATAAGATAGTAGAAAGCACCCAATCAGAACTGTAAAACAAAAACAAAACAAAACACAAAAAATGCAAGAAAAGAAGGACAGTTTAAGGGACCACTGGCAAAACACCAAGCATACCAACATGTGCATTATAGTGGTACGAGGAGAAGAGAGAGAGCAAGGAATTAAAATCCTATTTGAAGAAATAATGAAAGAAAGCTTCTCTAATCTGGCAAAAGAAATAAAGATACAAGCCCAGGAAGCACAGTGTTCCAAACAAGATGAACCCAAAGAGGCCCACACCAAGATATAGCATAATTAAAATGCCAAAAGATAAGAAGACAGAAAATCTTAAAAGTAGCAAGGGAAAAAGTAGTTAGTTACCTACAAGAGAGTTCCCATAAGACTGTCAGCTGATTTCTGAATAGAAACTCTCAACAGACACAGATGAGAAAGGATTACCACAAAGTATTCAAAGTGATAAAAAGCAAGACACTACAAACAAGATCACCCAATCTCAAAAAACTATTATTTAAGATCAAAGGACAGAGCTTCCCAGACAAGAAAAACCTAAATGAGTTCATCACCGCCACCAAACAAGTATTACAAAAAATGTCAAAGGAACTTCTTTAAGAAGAAAAAAGAAAAAGATAAAAAACATAATCAAGTGGCAATAATGACATTTATCAATAATTACTTTAAATGTAAATGCATTAAATGCTCCAATCAAAAGATACAGGGTAGATGAATGGATGAGGGGGAAAAAAGATCATTATATAGGCTGCCTACCAGAGACTTCAGATCAAAAGATACACAAGACAAAGTAAAGGGATGGAAAGAGATATTCCACAAAAATGAAAACAAAACTAATCAAAACAAAGTGGGGGTAGCAAATATTTATATCAGACAAAACAGACTTTAAAACAAAGGTTTGATAAGCAGACAATGCAACACACAAATTATTGTAGAACTGTACACCTGAATCCTGTGTAATTTTTACTAACCAGTGTCACCCCAATAAGTTTAACAAAAAAAAAAAAAAAAAAGTCTATAATAAGTGACAAAGAAGCAGTTTTGAGTTTTCTTCAGGTAAATACCCAGAAACCCCATATGGAAGTAACCTAAGTGTCCATCAAGAGATAAATGGGGGAAGCCGGGATGTCTCAGTGGGTTAGGCGCTCACTTTGCAGCCCTGGGGACTGAGGATCGAATCCTGGCCCCGGCCCGTGCAGACCCATGTGCTGAACTGGGGAGTGCCCCCCGTTCGGTTCTCACCGGGGCGAGACCCTGGCCCAGTTCCTGCCCTGTGCAGCCCCGTCCACCTGTGGAATAAAACTATGTAGAAAAACCGATGATGTGCAACTATGGAGACTGTTCTGGACCCTCCCCCTTCTCTCTGTCTCTGACTCTGTATCTGTCAAAAACAATAAATAAATCTTTAAAAAAAAAAGAAAGATAAATGGATGAAGAAGTGGTATACTTGTATATATAATGGAACATTACTCAGCTATAAAAAAGAATAAAATATTGCCATGTCCAACAACATGGATGGACCTATTAATAGAAAGTAAAATGCTGAGTGAAATAAGAGAGAAATACAAATACCCTAATTGCACTTATATGTGGAATCTAAAAAATTAATTGAACAAAACAAACTAATAGATACAGAGAACATTTTGGTGGTTAGCAGCTGGGAGGAGAGTTGGGTGTGAGTGAAGGAGGAAGAAATTAAGGGGTACAATTGGTAATTACAAAATACTCATCATGATTTAAAGGGAAGATAGTCAATAATATTTTAATAACTACGTATGGTGTCCAGTAGGTACTATTAATATATTTATCGGGATGATCACTTTGTAAGTTACATAAATGTGTAATCATTATGTTGTACAGATAAAATATGATATTGTAAGTAAACTGTAATTGAACAAAAACTATAAAATAACTGGTAAAAAAAAAAGTTGAACTAGGACTGTCATAAGAAAAAAAGAAGTGGGTGGAGTGGGGAGGAGCGATGCCAGGGTAGCTCAACAAGTTGAGCACTTGCCTTGCAACTGTGAGGTCCGGGAATTGAATCCTGCCCTGGTCCTTGCAAAACCATGTGCTGAGTTGTGGCACAACTGGTAGGTAACCTCTGAGCCCTGCAGCAAGGGTTATTGCCTTGCACGTGGGAGGCCCCCAGTATGTTTTCCACCCCACTCAGCCCCACATCCACCTGTGTGGAATAAAACTATGTCACAAGTAATGATGTACAACTGTGGATATGGTTCTGGGCCCTCCTCCCTTCGTCTCTCTCTCTTTCACCTTCTCTCAAACAATAAAGTAAATCTTTAAAAAAGTGTGTGTGGGGGTAGGGGAGGGCAGATATAGTTGATACACTTTGGTTAGATAGGAATGTCAAGCAGAGATGTAAAGATTAGAAGGTTCTAAATACATGTCATCTCAACAGGAACATGACATTTTACCAAAGAACCTGCCATTTCTTCCTCTTTCTCCTCTTTTTCTAGTTATGTTGCAAAATTACAACTGCACATTTAGAATATAACAGCAACAGCAGAGCCTCTTCACCTGCTACCATCTTACCCACAGGCAGAGGTAGTTAGAATTACCTAGAATTGCAAAAAAAAAAAGCTACCATTCCATATCTTTTGACACAGAAGATTCAGGAACAGAGAGCTTCTATATTAAGACCAAACTGGGAGTTCCTCATCCCCTGTCTTCA
Organism: Craseonycteris thonglongyai; assembly: GCA_004027555.1. Taxonomy (NCBI): domain Eukaryota; kingdom Metazoa; phylum Chordata; class Mammalia; order Chiroptera; family Craseonycteridae; genus Craseonycteris; species Craseonycteris thonglongyai. The sequence continues at coordinate 8,226 of PVKE010021974.1, forward strand.
AGGGCTCTCCCAACCCACAGACACCCACAAATTCAGCTACAGATGGGGAATGTGGGCAGCACTGAGTTCTTCCAAACACACAGAGAAGACCCTATTACCTACCTTTGGACCAAATGCTGCACTCATCTTTTAAACTATCCAGGAGATGTCTTGTTTAACTGTGGCATCCTGCAGAATTACCAGCAGCACCTAATTAAAACAGTGATACTCCCACCAAAAACAATAGACAGAAACTGTGGTTGTGGGCACAGGTGATGATCGATCTTAAAGGTTTACAAGTGATTCTAATGAGAAACATGGGCTGAAAAAACCACACTATCCACACCTTGTTTCTCAAGTTTTAATGTGATGTGCATGAAATCACTCATTGCAGATTACAATCTTAAAAATTGTGATTCTGTAGGTTTGGAGTGAAGCCTGTGAATTGGCATCAGTAACAAATTCCATGTATGTGCTCCTGTCACTCCTCTGGAGCTTATTACCTGTAGCACATCACCAGTGACCTCAGATACAACACACCTCAACATGTTACTCACCTCTATGTCAACACAAATACTGTCTGTTCCCAGTGAAGACAACCACTGCCTTGAGAAATATTCTTTACAGTTTCTTTAAAGCTTACAAAAGGCTAGAGAAGACAGTAATATTTGAGCAAATCTGTATATGGAAAACTACTTGTGTATATTCCTTAACGCAACTTTTATTAAACATTTACTACGTGCTCATAAATAGGGTACAGTGCACTATGCTAGGAAACTCACATTATGTGAATTAATCTCCATGAGTTGGGTGATAAATGTTCCATATTTCAAATGGAAATGTAGATACTGGGCCTCACCTTTCTGCCTCTACTTCTGTCTCCCTACTTAAAACAAAAATGCTCTATAGAATAGAAGCTAAGAGACCACTGAGAGAAATACAGAAATGAAGGGTGGAATAGTAGTCCAGACGAGTTTGTCATTATTGTGTTTGTATATATTTATTTTTAGTAATGGGCACGTTAATATTTGTTATTAACTGTAAAACAGCTTTCTACTTCCATGAGCAATATAAAGAATTATACCACATTCTCACTGAAGGTTGGTGTTATCAGTTTTTTAAGTGTTAAGACATACACATACTTACACACACAGTTCCATTTTTTAAAAAGATTTATTGTTTTTGAGAGAGAAAGAGACAGAGACAAAGAGAAGGGGGAGGGCTCAGAGCAGTCTCCATAGTTGTACATCATCAGTTTTCGACAAGGTTTCATTCCACACAGGTGGGCGGGGCCCACACAGGGTGTGAGCTGAGCTGGGGGCCTCCTGCATGGGGCTGAACCAGGGCGTGAGAACCAAACTGGGGGTCTCCTGCACGGGAAGCACACCCCAGTTCAGCATATGGGTCTGCACGGACCAGTGCCAGGACTTGATCCTTGGTTCCTGGGGCCACAAAGTGAGCACTCAACCTGCTGAGCCATCCCAGCTTCCCCCAATTCCATCTTTTTGATGACTTTTTTTTTAAATTTATGTTATTTATTTTTATTTTTTATTGTTTTTGACAGAGAGAGAGAGAGATACAGAGACAGAGAGAGAACTGGATCTGCACAGGCCGGGGCCGGGGCCAGGATTCGATCCTCGGTCCCCGGCGCTCCAAAGTGAGCGCTTAACCCACTGAGCCATCCCGGCTTCCCCACCAATTCCACCTTTAAAATGAGGAAATCCTAGGGGAAGCCGGGGTGGCTCAGCGGGTTAAGCGCTCACTTTGCAGCCCCGGGGACCCAGGATCGAATCCTGGCCCTGGCCCGTGCGGACCCATATGATGAATTGGGAGCTCCCCCAGTTCAGTTCTCTCTCTGTCTCTGTATCTCTCTCTCTCTCTGTCAAAAATAAAAATAATTAAAAAAAAAAAAAAATGAGGAAATCCTTCCATTATGACAACATGGATAACTATGGAGGATATTATGCTAAGTGACATAAAACAAACACATAAGACAAAATTTGTGGAATGAAAATGAAATAAAAACAAAGAAACTGAAGATAATTAGACAATGAAACAAGCAGAATTTATCTTAACCTCAGAAAGTCAGCAGTGTAGCCTGGGAACAGGTATCTTCTGTCCACATACAAAATTCTTATCAATTTCATCCTGAGACTTATATCTCCTACTTGAGGCTACAACATCACTCCTATTGGAGCACTTTTCTCCTAATTATGGGGTACCTATTACACAGCTAACACTATCATGTTTGTTCACTCTATGTAAATGTCAAAAGGATCCCATGGTTTATAAATGTAGCAAATTTTCACAGTAAAATGTTGGCAGAATGAATCACTTTGATGACATCACTTATAAGTGAAAACAACTAAAATATTGATGTAGTGTTCTTCCTTGTTAATCAAGGAAGAAATGTAATGTAATAAACAGTGAAATTTTATGTGCTCACTGTGGAATTTATTCCATTTTCAAGTTGATTTCTATACACCACTAACTTCAATGGAAATCATTCTTAAAATCTCTAAGCATGTAATATAAGCAATATTTGATGAATTATGGAACAAGGAAACATGGTAGGTCTTACAAGAGACAATGAAAAGTAAATAAGACTGAATTACAATGGGAGATACTCAAATCAAGAGTCATGAGATATGGGTGAAAGTCAGTGTAATGTACAGAAAATATTTTACATTATATCTGTAAGGTTTCTAGCTTGCTAATAAATAACCAAATGTTTCCAAATTAGCTATTTTGATTCCTTCCCTTCTGAAGATGTGTACACACATACACTTCTTGTCAGTCTTCTTACTCCTAAATTATATCTATTATTTGCTATATTTATGCACTATTATACATTGAGTGTATAACAAAAACGGGGAAATCCACTTGTTATGTAGTCTGAGAAAAATGACATGTGTGAAAAAATATACAGCTTCTACTTCTACTTGTTTGGATTTCATTAACTTAGCATTTGCTAAGCAGAGACCTTTGGTATTAGATGACAACTCCCAGTTCAACAAAAGACCACACAAAAAATGAAATAGACAGATTTATTACTCACAAATCCTAGATGTACATATAATGCCAGAAGGCGCTACACATAAAGGCCAAGGCAGGACGGAGGCAGAGAGAGTGCCTGGACCCAGGGTACACATCCTTATTAAGTGTTCACAGGGGGAATGTTTTGGGGTTTTCAAGCTAAATCGTTTCTTCAAGTGAAACTAAAAAGAGCAAGATTTTGGTGAGCTCTGCAAAGACTTTTTTTAAGGGGTGGGGCATAAAAATGTACCAGTAGTTACAGTAAGAAAAAATATGAAATATATAAATTATGCTTTTCACATTAACCGAGGTTTAAAGCCACTGGGGAAAAGGACTGCCAGTGATGTCATTTCACTGTTACCAAATTGTATATTGTTACCTACAACCTTGAAGAAGGTAGGATAGGTCAACATTGGTGACAGGATAACACTTCATTCACTACACATCAAAGTTAACACGTTGAAATTCATTCACTTTTATTAATGAAACTCCATTAAGTCCACACATAATCAGTCTACAAAAAGCAATGCAAACTCACAGTATAATCATTGGTCAACATATACATTACAAGCATTCAAGAAGCATTCCTATTCTAAAATAATGAGAGCTGTGGTTACTATGAATTTCAAGACAGAGGCTAATTAACTTAGTATACATAAATTTACAATTTTATACACTTAGGGATGAATTACATATAATTTCCTCAGATATCTTTGAAGACTTTTATTTAAACTACATCAAATAATATTAATGACATCTATGGCTACTATGAATATACATCAGGATTTTAATGAACTTCCACCTTCTATTCCTTAAAGGGCAATTGGTAAAACTAGTTAAATCTGGAATGTTCTTGTCTTACATTCGGCAAAGGATGATGCCCTGAACACCTATTTGATGGTGACTTCCACCTAAGCATCTTCATTTTACTTTCTTCACACATCATATATCACATTATCCTCAACCTTCCATGAAAAAGTAGATGAGTGAATCCCACCTAATGTACAAGGGCTCTCAGATGTTTGAGGCAGCAACTGTCAACCCCATTATTCACTTATACATTAGCTATAAAGGCATAGCATGAAATGATTTGAGAGTGAAATCACATCAATATTTTCTTCTAAAAAATCTCAAATACTGTCAATATAAAGGATATATTATAATTAATTATACTGGTCCAAACTTGCATCCCATTGACTTTGAAGCATATGAATAGGTAAGTAATCTAAGTTTTTCAACTTTGGATTATTCTTTATAAAAAGTATTCTCATTTAGAGTAATCTGAAAAGTATTATTGACTTACTACTTTCTACTGAGAATTGTGATATTTTAAATTTGATTTATTGATTGCATACTTTCCCATACTATTTATACCTTTAAAGTTAACTTTGTAAGGTGAATTCCTGGGGTTTTTCTAAAGTGTATATTTTGGACAAAGATCTTCCATTATTTACTACAAATGTAAAATTCTCTCCAGTATGCATTCTTTGATATTGTAAGCCTTTAGGTCCAGGTAAACAGTTTGCCACACTTTTGTATAGTTTTAAGGTCTTTCTCCATTATATGTGTTGTTCAAGATAGGAAGGCTTAATAAAGGCTTTGCCACATTATTTACAGTTGTACTGTTTCTCCCCAGCATGAATTTTTTGATGTTGAATGATGTCTGAGCACTGGGTAAAGATTTTGCCACATTCTTGACATCTTTATGGCTTCTTTCCAGTGTGAATTCTCTGATGTCGAGTAAGTTTTGTGCACTGATTAAAGGCTTTGCCACATTCTTTACATTTATAAGGCTTCTCTCCAGTATGAATTCTCTGATGTTGAGTAAGGCCTGAATATCGGTTAAAGGCTTTGCCGCACACTTTACATTTATAAGGTTTCTCTCCAGTATGAATCCTCTGATGTTCAGTAAGTTTTGAGCTCTGGTTATAGGCTTTGTCACATATTTTACATTTGTAAGGCTTTTCTCCTGTGTGAATTCGCTGATGTTCAGTAAGTTTTGAGCACCGGTTAAAGGCTTTGTCACATATCTTACATTTGTAAGGCTTTTCTCCACTATGAATTTGCTGATGTTCAGTAAGTCTTGAGCACTGGTTAAAGGCTTTGTCACATTCTCTACATTTATAAGGCTTCTCTCCAGTATGAATTCTCAGATGTTGAGTAAGTTTTGTGCACTGGTTAAATGCTCTGCCACATTCTCTACATTTATAAGGCTTCTCTCCAGTATGAATTCTCTGATGTTGAGTAAGGCTTGAACACCGGTTAAAGGCTTTGTCACATATTTTACACTTATAAGGCCTCTCACCAGTATGAAGTCTCAGATGTTCATTAAGACCTAAAAACCAGTTAAAGGCTTTGTCACATAAGTTACATTTGTAAGGCTTCTCTCCAATGTGAATTCTCAGATGTTCATTAAGACGTGAACACCAGTTGAAGGCTTTGCCACATTCTCTGCATTTATAAGGCTTTTTTCCAGTATGATTTCTCTGATGTTGAGTAAATTTTGTGCACTGGTTAAAAGCTTTGCCACATTCTCTACATTTATAAGGCTTCTCTCCAGTATGAATTCTCTGATGCTGAGTAAGGTTTGAACGCCGGTTATAGGCTTTGCCACATTCTCTACATTTATAAGGCTTCTCTCCTGTATGAATTCTCTGATGTTGAGTAAGGTTTGAGAACTGGTTAAAGGCTTTGCCACATTCTCTACAGTTATAAGGCTTCTCTCCAGTATGAATTTTCTGATGTTGAGTAAGGTTTGAAAACTGGTTAAAGGCTTTGCCACATTCTCTACATTTATAAAGCTTCTCCCCAGTATGAACTCTCTGATGTTGAGTAAGGTTTGAGAACTGGTAAAAGGCTTTGCCACATTCTTTACATTTATAAGGCTTCTCTCCAGTATGAACTCTCTGATGTTGAGTAAGGTTTGAGAACTGGTTAAAGGCTTTGTCACATTCTTTACATTTATAAGGCTTCTCTCCAGTATGAACTCTCTGATGTTGAGTAAGGTTTGAACACCGGTTAAAGGCTTTGCCACATTCTCTACATTTATAAGGCTTCTCTCCAGTATGAATTCTCTGATGTGAATGCCATTTAAAGGCTTTTCCATATTCTTTACATTGGTAAGGTTTTTCTTCAGCATGGATTTCCTGCTGTTGATTTAGACTAGATAACTGAGTAAAGAGTATCTGATAGTCGTATGGACTGCATCTGCAAAGTTCCTTCCCAGTATGAATTTTCTCATGTTCCAGAAGATATAAAGAATTGTTCAAAGATTTGCCACCTTCACTGTATTTGTCAACTTTCTCTACAATAGTATTATGATGTATATGATTTGAGCCTTGACCAAAGACTTTCCCACAATTACACTGGTTCTCTGGAGGCTGAATTCTCTGACTTTTATTAGAATTTGACCGTTGGTCAGTGTTGTTCCAAGATTCATTACACTGATAACATATCTCTTCATTAAGTGTTCTCTGTTAATCACGGAAGATTAAAAGGCCTTTAGTGAGGGCTCTAATTTAATGACAGATGTAAAGTTGTTTCCAATGAATTATTTCATGATACCTATTGAACTATGATGGTTTTATAAAGACCCTCCTATGGTTATGAAAATCACAGAATTTGGAATAAGAAAGGATTATTTCTTGGAGTAAGATCAATTAATTCTTCATAAAGGGCTACTCAAATTGATCACATTTAGAATTTCGTTTTTTGTTTTTAAAGTTCTTGATGTTTATAAATATTTGAATGTTTAATCCAACTCTACAGTTTAAATAACTACAATGATTATTTATACCATGGGTGACTACCCAGATTCTCCAAATTTCCTTTTAGATAATATATACCTTTTAAATGTTGTTTTTAATATTTACATTAAAAACATGTACTTCTGCAAATGTGAATGACTTAATATGTCAGGGTTTGAAGAACCTTTATACTAATTTTCTCTGGCAAGAAGGATTTTAGTATGAGGTAATATCTCAGTTTGTTAATATGCATCATAACATTCTTTCTGCCCTTCATACTCCTCATTGCCACTCATTCATTAAATGTAAATTCTGAAGCCATAGCTGCCATATCTTACCATTAGCATTTTGTAGAATGTGTCATTTATGTCTTGCTTTGGCAACAAATCCTGGGTGTCTTGAAAAGACAGAGCTGAAAGATATGAAGTACATCATCACATTTACTATACTCAGGTAAGTATACTTTAAATTATTATGTATAGAATTAATACTGACTAGCGAATAGGCAGCATCAAAACTTAACTCCTCCATGGAAAAGTGACCTGACCAACAATTACTGACCCAATTGCCTTTTAGTGTTCTCTAGAAGTCAGGAGATCATAGCACCCCCAGAAAAGCACAAAATAAGAAAGAGCATATCAAAGGGGGTCACACTTGTCCACAATAGCTGCTTGTCCTCTCTGGAACACCATAAAATGACAGAACACTTCCAATTCCTGTTTCTTCTCAGGAAAGAAATAGCTGAGTATAGTGTGGGTCCAATGATCTGGATTTTTTGCAGCTCACTGAAGAATTTATTTCTGTTTTGCATGACACCGAGGGCTAAGGGAATGGCTCTACACTGTGAATGTACTGTGGTGGACTCTAATAATGTGAGTAATTGCTCAAACACCACAGAGTCAGTCGGCAGTACTGAAAACATATCATGGATAGGAATATGTAAGCTCTAAACAAGAAGCAGAACATACTTTAAACTGTAAACCTTAACAAATTATCACAAAGCATATAAAATAAAAAACAAAACCCTAAACAAACAAACAAAAAACTGAAAAAAATGGTACAATCAGAAGAAGAAAATAAATCTCCAGAAATTGTCTTTGATTTAATGAAGATCTATTATTCACCTGGAAAAGAATTCTAATGCCCAAGGTAAAGGTGCTCAATTGGGAAACAAAATCAATAAGAGAACTAAATAACATCATGAATACTGCATTATGAAAATGAAAATATACTGACAGAAAGTACAAACAAAATCAAACACAAATTAACAGCTGAAGAATATATGAATTAAAAAATCCATTAGAATCAACAGATTTGATCAAGCAGAAAAATAAATCAGACTACCTGATCACACTTCACTTTAAATGATCAATTTAGAGAACAATAAAAATGTACAAAAGTGAACATGGGATACCAAGTCAATCAATATATACAATAAGTGGTCCCGATAAGGAGAAGAGAGTGAAAAGGGGCTGACAGTTTATATGAAAAATTAATTGCTGAAAACTCATTCTCGGGGAAGCCAGGATGACTCAGTGGGTTAAGCACTCGCTTTGCAGCCCCGGGGGACCGTGGATTGAATCCCGGCCCCGGCCCATGTGGACCCATATGTTGAACTGGGGAGTGCCCCCAGTTCAGTTCTCACCAGTGTGAGACCCCAGCCCAGTTCCTGCCCTGCGCCCACCTGTGGAATGAAACTATATGGAAAAGCCAATGGTGTGCAACTATGGAGACTGCTCTGGGCCCTCCCCTTCTCTCTGTCTCTGTATCTCTCTCTCTTTCTGTCAAAAACAATAAAAATAAATCTTTAAAACAAAACAAAACAACTCATTCTCACATTTGAAGAAATGGATATACAAATTCAAGCAGTTCTGGATTCTAAGTTTGAGGAATGTAAAAATATCAAGAGACACATTATAATCAAACTATCATGAATCACAGCCCAAACCTGGATCTGGAAAGCAGGAAATAAGCATCATGGTTATGAGATAAGCGCTTGTCCTGTTGAACTATCCCTGTATCCCTAGGAAATATTTTATGACATTTAACAATTATTTCTTGGCTGTGACACCAAAAGCACAGGCAACAAAAGCAAATATAGTCAAATGAAACTGTATCATATAAAACTGCCTATTAAAGGAAACAATCAGTGGAGCGAAAAAGCAACTTGTGGAAAGGGAGAAAACTATTGCAAAGCATGTATTTGATAAGTAGTTAATATCGGAACATATAAAGAACTTTAAAAAATAACAAAAATTATGAAAAATAAAAATGAGCGAACAATATTAAATAGACATTAATCCAAAGGAGATATACAAACACATAAATACGTGAAAGATGCTCAAGACCACTAATCAGTAGTGATGTAAAATAAAACTACAACAAGGAAAAAGGATGACAAAATTCAGCATCCATTTATAATAAAAACTCTCAGGTAAAGTAGGTACAGAAGGAACATATTTCAACATAATAAAATACGATAGGAAAAACTCAGGTAGTATCATCTCAACATCTCAATTGTGGTAAACTGAAAGCTTTTCCTCTAATACCATGAATAATACAAGAATGTTCACTATCACCACTTTTATTAGACATAGTAATGGCAGCCCTCACTAGAGCATTTAGAATCTAAATTTTAGACAAATACCAATCAATAAATAAAGGGTATCATAATTGAAAAGGAAAATGTAAAACTGTCCTATTTGCAGATTATATGATATTGTATATAGAAGACACTCAAGAATACACCAAAAAATATTAGAACCAATATATGTAGTTAAGCAAAGCTGCATGATACAAAGTTAAAATACAGAAACCTGTTGCATCTGTATACACTGATAATAAACTATCAGAAAGAAAAATTAGAAAAACTATCCCATTTCCAACTGCATCAAAAAGAATAAAGTAGGGGATGCCGGATGGCTCAGCAGGTTGAATACTTGTCTTGCAGCCCCAGGGACCAAGGATTAAATCTGGGCCCCAGTCCATGTGGACCCACATGCTAAACTGAGGTATGCCCCCAGTTCAGTTCTCACCAGGGCGAGCTCCATGAGGGAGGCCCCCAGCCTGGTTCCTGCCCTGCATAACCCTTTGCCCACCTGTGGAATGAAACTATATAGGAAACCAATGACATGCAACTATGAAGACTGCTCTGGGCCCTCCCCCTTCTCTGTGTGTGTCTCTCTCTGTGTCAAAAACAATAAAAACAAATCTTAAAAAAATAAATAAATAAAGTACCTAGCAATAAATTTAACCAAGAAGGTGAAACCCTATATTCTGAAAACTATAGATATAATGATGAAAGAAAATAAAGATGAAATATATAAATGGGAGAATATACAAGGGGTGGTTAAGAAATTTATGGAATGAAGAAGGGGGGAAAAAACTATTGTTTTTCCTTTTCAATATATTCACCCTTAACCCTAATACACTCCAGCTCTTTCAATAAGTTTATTTATAATTAAAAAAAATTTTGTTTTGTCCTCAAAATTTGCTCAAATTATGGCTTCAATCTCTTTGTTGTCTGTAAATTTCTTTTTCAAAGTTTTTTTTTATATTTGAAAAAAATAATAATAAAAATCAGACAGAACCAGGTCTGGACTATAGGGAGAGTGGGTGGGTGGTTTAACATTTGAAAGCCATTGTCCTGAAGAGTAGCCAGTACAACATTGCTGTTGTGCATGGTGCATTTTTATGCAAAAGCAGCACCCCTTTGGTCCATTTTCTTCTTTTCTCCTTTACAGATTCTTTTAACTGTTTCAGCAGATTGAAATAGGACTGTCCAATTACAGTGACACCATTATACTTGTAATCAATCAGCAAGATATTCTCCATACCCAAAAAAATATCCATGCTTTTTCCAACTGATTGTGACACTTTGAACTTCTTAGGGGATTGTGTGCCTTTTTCATGCCACTGCATGAACTCCTGCATTGACTCAAGTTCATAATGATGAATCCAAGTTACATCTCCAGTGAAAATCTGGGTTAAAACTTCATCCTTGTTGTCTCTGTAGAGGTCCAAAAACTATCATGAACACTTGATGCGCTGCTATTTTTGAAGTGGCGTGAGAATTTTTGGGACCCATCTTGTACTGACTTAGGATAGCCTTAGATGATGATGGAGAATATTAAAATTATGTAGGTGACACTCTAACCATTTATGAAAACTGCTTTTTATTCAATCTGGCATTTTCCACCACAAGTTTTCACATTTTCTGACAATGTCTGAGGAAGTAACCTCACCAGGGCTTCCCAGACAAAGGTGGTCTTCAGTCAACTCTCTGCCTTGCTTGAAAAGGCTATGCCACTTGTAAACCATGGATTTCCCAGGGCAACAGTCCCCATAAACCACCAACTCTTCCAAAATGGTTTGAGGTATTTTCCCTTGTAATGTGGGGAACTTCCTGATGGCGTGAAATTCAATTTTTTCCATACTTGGGAGTTTTCTTTACATCTGACATTCTTGTTCGGCAATATCTGAAAGAACACGGATGCAAGTAGGCTGAAATTTGGCACACATACTAATACTAAGTCACACAATCAAACTGGATGCACTGTACTCCCACCTCTCTCATAACCCTTGAACCATGCTCATACTCAAAACAATCAATAGATACAATGCAATTCCTAACAAAACACCCATGTCAATTTTACAGAATCAATTATCCTAATGTTTGTATGGAACCACAAAAAACCCCTAAGAGGTAAAGCAATATTGAGAGATAAGAACAAAGTTGTAAGTATTATGCACCCTGATTACAAACTCTACTCTAAAGCTAGAGTAAGCAAAACAGTCTGGTACATAGAACAATGGAACAGAATAGGGAGCCCTGAAATAAACTACACGTGCGGTATATGGTCAATTTATGACAAAAAAAATAGAGTAGGGAAACACAGTCACTTCAATAAAGGGTTTTGGAAAAACTTAAGAGATAGGTGTGAAAAAATGAAATTGGACAACTTTCTTAGGCCATGTATGAAAATAAGCTAAAAATAGGTTAAGACTAAAATGTAAGATCTACAACCACAGAACTCTTAGAACAAACCATAGGCAGTAAAATCTGACATCAGTCTTAGCAATATTTTTGGGTATATCTCCTAGGACAAGGGTGACATTGAGAAGTCAAGGTACACAGACTTGAAAAAATCTAATGTTACTAAAAACAAAGCTAAAGTACATTTTGAAGTGAAACAGAGAATCACATTTTCTCATTTAAGGGATGTGTGTGCATGCACTGTGCTGTGATAAAATAACTGAGTCTAAGCTTTGTAGGGTCTTGTTTGAAGCCTACATAGGATTAGAAATTATACAGCAGAACATATGGCATCTGTCCCCACTGTTCCTGGGATTTTTAAACCAAACTCCAATATCACAACCACTTCCTTCATAAACTACTTACATGAGGGAAGCTGGGATGACTCAGCAGGTTGAGTGCTCAAATTGCAGCCTTGAGGTCTGAGGATTGAGTCCTGGTCCTGGCCCCGACCAGTGCAGACCAATATGCTGAACTGGGGTGTACCTCCCACCCCACTTTGGTTCCTACCAGGGAAAGCTTCCCACGAGGGAGGTCCCCTGCCCAGTTCACACCCTGTGCAGCCCCGCACCCACCTGTGAAATGAAACTTAAAGCTGATGAAGTACAACTATAGAGACTGCTTTGGGACTTGCCCCTTCTCTCTGTCTCTATCAAAAACAATAAATAAATTAAATAAATAAATAAATAACTACATGAAGTGAACCAGAACTTAAAAAATGGCTTAATAGTAATGTTCAGAATTTCCCATGTCCCTAAGTGTAGGAAGACTAGCTGGATCATGACTGCCCTCACAGTCCAACGGGAGGACTTTGGCCATCACTGCACATATGATGCTAGATCACTGGGGCAGGAGAATCCTTACAGGGTGGAAGAGAACGGTAAGTGTTGGAGAGGAGCTGCCCCTTTATGACAGCAACAGAAGTAAGCCTCACTTTCTCAAAAGTCATTTCCACTGAAACTGATCTTTCCAAACCATTATTTTAAGGTCTGGGTCCCCCTGAGACCTTTGGATCTCTCACCTATGCCTTCTGCTTCCTTCCTTCTCACCTACCTGGATGGATGGATATCATCCCTTTTCTCTTCAGATCCCAGGGCTCCTTCATTTTCTCCATAAATGTGACCAGGTCTAGGTTAGAGACAGCAAAACCTGTTTTTTAGAAAAACAAACAAACATGAGTTTTGATGGAGAATCTCCAATTTCCAATTCAGTATTGTGCTCAAGTGAGGAGAGGGCACTGGGGAATGTTAGAATATTCTAGAATATGAGTTTCCAAAATACTGTCTTCTGATAGCACATTTATTATACTAACACTTAAAAGTTTTCAAAGGGTGAGTTCCCCCTTCCAAGGACACCCTGAAACCTTTCTTTTCCACATCAGCAAACACCCTATTTGTTCCTTCAGAACACAGATCTGAAATGTTATCATACAAAGCAGATGCTCCCAGAGAACACTGTACTAAGGAAGGAAACAAAACCCTGTGGGTGGAGTAGGAATTCTAGAAGGATGTCATCCTCACCCAGGAAGATCAGGTTCCCGTAGTTCTCCAACATCACATCCACATACAGTCTCCATTGAGCTGGGTCCAGGCATTCCCACTCTTCCTGAGACAATTCTATGATCACATCCCTAAATGTCAACAGTACCTGAAATAAAAGACATTTACCTAGTTGTCATGGGCCCAGTTCATAATGTGACCCAATATGAAAACAGAGTTATGATAAATGGTTTGGGCCTAGGACAATATCCTGAATTATCCATTAACATCATTTTTGACACAGTAATACATTCAAATGCATTTTCTAACTCTGAGAAAAAAAGGACAATATATGATCCACAAAACCACTGCAGAGACTTTTACTTTCCTGGAAGATACATTTAAAAAATTAAGGCTTCCATACAGGCATACCATTTTTTAGTGTTGTACAGTAAACTCAGTTAACTGCCACTCATGAGGATCGGTAGATGCCAAATGTATGTAGTTTCTGGTTGCGTGACAGTTACTTTGAAAAACAGGCCTAATACTATACCCAATACTATCCTATACCATACCATAAACTTTGTAGTGCCTTGATATTAATATTGAAATATAGTAATTAAAAGCAACGTAAGACAAAGTTAACTTAGTGTAACAATTTTATTATAAAAACAGCTTTGTGAATGCAGTATGTAATCTTAGATAAAAGTCAAACTTTTCAACTTAATGTACTTCACTAACATAATTCTTTTAACTTCTAGTATCAGGATAAAACACATACATACACATTTAAAATTGTTATGGAAGAGGCAGAAAGTTAACTGGGTAGACTCTGCATCAGGATCATCAGGATCTGATGATATTGCTAGGACAGGATCAGGAGAAATGGATGTATATGGTTTTGGATCTATAGCAGATGATGGTTCACTGGCAAACTTGGGTGCAGCTTGCTTGAAAAATGAATGAGTATGAGCTTGTTTTGAGGTCCTATGCCTCTCACACACAGTCAGGTTTTGTATGATGTGTAGCTGCATAACATACTAAGAAGTGAAGAAGCATTACTGTTCTGCAAGTTATTACAATTTCAAATGCTGCAGTAGCTCTCTGCCAGGATGCTTTTTCCACATCACACTTATTGCCATCACTCTCTTTCTTCTCTGTAACATTCATTTTCCCACAATTCACAACAGCTTCTATGATGTCTTCTGTATATAGTGTACAAGTTACTGGAATAGTTTCATCCACAGAAAGCCAGTCATCGAATTTATCTCATGACAAATTCATTTTGGTAGAGACAACTAACTCACAGATTTCATCATAAACTCTGCTATTGGCAGCTGCACTACTGACTGGGAACCGCTAAAAGTTAATGGAAGAGCAGGAAGATTCCATAGACATCACAGTTGGCCACAACTTTCTCCAATATTTCAGTAATGTTTCACTTTTCACAGAATCCAAAGCACAATGACAGTGTAGATTATATCTTTGAGATTATATTTTTATTGAGAGACAGAGACCCAGAACAGTCTCCATAGTTGTACATCATTAGTTTTTTTTGACACAGTTTCATTCCACACAGGTGGATGTTGGGTTGCAAAGGGCAGAATCCAACTGGGGAACTCGCTCATGGGGAACGAGAACCTTTGCCACCATTCTGTTACTAGTTGCACTGCAGTTCAGCATGCTGGTTTATATGAGCTGGGGCCAGGATTCAATCCCCAGACCTTACTGTTGAAAGGCACTCGACCTGTTGAGCTATCCTGGTAGCCCTAATTTTCTTTCTTTTTTAAAAAAAATTAATTTTATTGTTGGAGAGAAGGTGAGAGACAGAGAGAAGAAAGGAGGGCCCAGAGCAGTCTCCATAGTTGTACATCATTAGTTGTGACATGGTTTCATTCCACACTGGTGGATGGTGAGTCGTGCAAGGCAAGACTGAACTGGGGCCCTCCTCCATGAGAGGCAAGAACCTTCACCTCCAAACTATCTTGGGAGTTACCAGTTGAACCACAGTTTAGCATAAGGGTTTGCACAGGCAAGGACTAGGAATCAAATCCTGGACCTTGTGATTGTGAGGCAAGCACTCAACTGCTGAGCTATCCTGGCTTCCCCCATAAATTTTCTTTAACACTGGGAACAAATGAATAATGATACCACTTGGTAAAAATGTCTGTGTTCATCCAACTGTTATTATGTATATGATAATCTACAAGAAGGTTAGTTATGCCTTATTTAAAGCACTTAGGTTTAGCAAAATTGATGACCACACACAATTTATGATTTCCTAAAGCATTTGCACAAACAAGCAAGTTATATGCTCTTTATTTATCTAGAACACATGAGCTACCTTATAATACCAGCCAAAATGGAATCAGGCAGATACTTCCACATTAATTCAGTCTCATCTCTATTATAAATCTGCTTTGGGCTCAAGCCATTTTCTATAACCAATTCACTGAACATGTTACAAAATTAAGCTGTAGGCTCAAAATCTGCCAATTTCTGATTACCTCTCAAGTCCAGCTTACGAATGCAGTGACGAACCTTGAATCAGGTAAACCAACAACTTGAAAATGAACAATGAATTTCAATGTTCATTTTCTCATGGAATTCTCTCACTTTTTCCTGCAACATGGGTCCAGAAAAACAATCACCCTCAGACCTTTTCAGCAAAAATCACTTGTGCAGTGCCTTCTCAAATACTTCCATTTTCTGTATATGAAGAGTATGATGCTTCTCCACTCTTGCCATTTTCCGGCTAACATAAAACTCGTTTATCTTCTGAGACTGAGCCTTAATGTCATAGACTGTTGATGAACCAACATTAAATTCTTCATGAGCACTGTACAACTCTCACTTTTCTCAAGACTCTTAACTATTTCCATCTTCTGCTTTAGGGTAAGCACTATGTGTTTATGTTTACTGGGGACCTCTTTTGGCACACTTGGGCTTCATGGAGAACACAAAATTGGAATAAGAACAGATCCCAACTGACCAGTATGTTTACACACAGTGAACTGGTGGGAGTGGGAGACAAACACGTGGTGTGCAAAATGTGGGTTTACCCATGGCACGGTTCCATGACACAACAAGTTTAAACTTACATTTCCTCTAGAAATTGATTTTACTTTAATTTTTATTTAAAGTATTAATTCTTTGAAAATTTTTGCTGGTTGCTTGAGGGTGCCAATTTCTTGAATTCTGGTTAAGGGAAGGTCTATGGTATTTCTCTCACACAACGGGTATATATTTCTCAGGTGGAAAAGTCATGGTTAGAAGTGTAAGGTGCTTCTCAAATTTTAATATGTACAACAATAAACTGGAGATTTTTTAAAAATGTAGGTTGTGATTCAAGAGTTCTGGGATTGAGCCTAAATTTCCAAATTTTTAACAAACTTACTTTTTTCTTTTAAGATTTATTGTTTTTGACAGAGACAGAGAAAGGGGAGGACCCAGAGCAGTCTCCATAGTTGTATGTCATCAGTTTTCCACATGGTTTCATTCTACACAGGTGGGCAGGGGTCACACAGGACAGGAACTGGGCTGGGGGCCTCAGCTCGCCTCTTCAAGCCAGAGGCCGAATGGTGGTGGTGGGGAGGGAGGGCGGGGGGGATGAGAACCGAACTTGGGGCCTCCCGCATGGAAAGCACACCTCAGTACAGCACATGGGTCTGCACGGGCGGAGGCTGGGATTTGATCCTCGTTCCCCGGAGCTGCAAAGCGAGTGCTTAGCCCGCTGAGCCACCCTGGCTTCCCCTACAAACTTACTTTTCACTAGTGACATTAATATTTTTGGATCTCATGCCACACTGACTAGCACAAAGCAAGAAAATAGAGGGAAAATTTCATAGGACTGAACTGAAACAGTTGTATAGACCTTAAAGGTTTCATAGAATAGCAAACATGGCACCCACAGTACTTGTTTAGAACTTACTACCTATTTGAATATTGCTCTAACATCTTTTTATATATTAACTCATAATAGGCATATGTAATCTGAGAACAAATGATATTATACATCTTGATTTTTTTGTGAAACATCCAGTAAATGATAGAACCTGGGTGTTTTTCCAAACTTTATCCAAAATTTATCAAAAAGATCACAGACAAGTAATAGCTAGTGGGAAACTTCATAAATATTTAAAGCCGTTTCTGTAATTAAGAAGAATAGAAACATATTAAGAAGGTATAAAAAAAACAAAAGCTTAAATAATGTTAACATTTTATGCATAAAGACGGCCTTAAAAATAGGAACCATGTACAATAGGCATGTCCAACCTGCAGCCCAGGACTGCTTTGAAGGCAGCACAACACAAATTATTAAAACTTAAGTTTTGTTTTTGTGTTTTTTTTTAAAGATTTATTTTATTGATTTTTGACAGAGAGAAACAGAGACAGAGAGAGACAGAGAGAAGGGGGAGGGCCCAGAGCAGTCTCCATAGTTGACATTAGTTTTCCATATAGTTTCACTCCACAGGTGGGC
>PVKE010021975.1:0-25795 GCA_004027555.1 Craseonycteris thonglongyai
CGGTCGGAAAGGCTGGTGAAGGCTTCGGGCCGCGTGCAATGCCCTTGAGCTCTTCGCTCTCTCTTTTCAGGCATCTGCTGTGCGGCCGACCTGCGGTCTGGGCACCTTTTGTGCGTGCGCGTCCTACTTACTATAAAGGTCTCCTCAAAAAGAAGGAAGCGGGAGGGGACAGCCCGGGTCAGACTCAGGCCGACCTCCCCGCCGTGCACGTGGGCCGGTCCCTCCCCTGCTTTCCTCTTGCACACTCCCCGCCCCGAGCCGCGGGGTTGCACGCGGTATGATCCCTTTCTCCCCACGGACGCGGCCCCTGCGTGACCCCGGTCACGGTCAAGGCGGGGCTGCTGGTGAGGGCGACACTGTGTTTGAACAGGGACGTGGCAACGGTGGCTCCGTGGACAGATCCACAAGTTCGTTTTCCAAACGGGACCCAAGATGGCGTGGGTGCCTGCAGCTTCCAACATCTGCTGCCAGCGAACGTCAATAAACATGTAAAAGCCGGCTCCGTGTTTATTAAATTATCACAGGACGGTTCTCCAGAAATCACACGCTTTCCAGACTCCGTGTTAAAGCAGAGGTGTTAGAGTTTTGTTTTGTTTTCGGCAAACGTGAGAGGATTTCTTAACCTGTTTTCAGTTATGCAAACCAATAAACATACATTTTCCCTAATTGGAAAAGCCCTCTGGAGGACTTGTAAGAAAATCAGCCGGGTCGCCGCCCCGCTGGGCACACAAGCCGTGGGGGACGCGCCGGCGGGCTTTGCTGGGTTACAGGTGAACGTGAGGTTCCTTCTGCTGCTGTTGGACGTCACGCCCGCCACGTGAGCAGCCGGCTCAGGGGGCCCCCGCGGTCTGCAGACAGAGCCCCGGAATTAGCGGGGCGCACAAGGGGGCGTCACTCTTCCCAACCGTCTCTCCTGCAAATCCCAGCCAAAGCCCCGCTGCCCAAGTGAAAGGAGCCCGCTGCTCCTATTGAAAGTTCCGCGCCGTCGCTGCCGGACTCTCCTTACACTGACCTGCGCCCCTCCGAACGGGAGTCAGAGCGTGGGCCGCGGGGCGGACGCTGTGCTCCGACAGGAGGTGTGTGTTCGTGTTTATGAACCGACGTGGTTTGCTCAGTGGGACCTGGCTGCGGCCACGTGAACTGAGACACTCCGTCCACTGGGGTTGAAACGTGGGCTCGTCCACACCTAACAGTGCCCCCAGAGCCGGCACTGACTTTACATCGCCCTGGGGGTGCCGGCCTGCAAAGCGACTGCTCCCCAAGGCCCCACAGGAGATCGGGGGTGCGCGAGGGGCTGGGCCACAAAGGGGGGCAGCCACCCTAAATCTCCCAGAGCCCACAGGCCTGTGGGGAGGCGGACAAACCCCAGTGAGACCCCTCGCCTCCCCCTCGCAGCACATCGGACCGGCTGAGCCTCCCCCTGTCTGCTTGCCTCCCCGTTCTCTGGGCTGGAAGGCGGCCCCCCAAAATATGCCCACGCCCCAGTCCCAGGGACCTGTGAGTGGGACCTATGTGAGGAAAGGGTCCTCGCAGACCTGACTGAATCCATGACCTTGGGATGTGGAGACCCTCCTGGGTGGGCTCCAGATCCAGTGACAAGGGTCCCTGTAAAGAGAGACACAGGGGAAGCCGGGACGGCTCCGCGGGCTGAGCGCTCGCTTTGCAGCCCCGGGGTCAGAGGATCAAGTCCCTGCCCCGGCCCGTGGGGACCCATGTGCTAAACGGGGGTGAGCTTCCCATGCGGGAGCCCCCAGCCCAGCTCCCGCCCTGCATGGCCCCCGCCCACCTGTGTGGAACGAAACCATGTCGAAAACGGATGATGTACAACTATGGAGACGGCTCTGGTCTCCCCACTTCTCTCTGTCTCTGTTAAAACAATGAAAGAAATCTTTAAAATAAAGAGAGAGACAGAGGTTGGAGTGACTCAGCCCCCAGCCAAGGGCGGCCTGACCCCGGGGCGGGATGAGCGAGGCAGGACCACCGTCCCCGACGGCCTCCGGAGGGCGCGCGGCCCTGGGGCCCTGCAAGGTCTGCTGTCCAGGCCACGGCGGCCCCCTCCTCACCGGCCGCTGCCGTGAGCTCGGCTCTGATCCCTCACGCCCACCAACCTGCCAGGGGTCTCGCTCTCTCTTCCCGTCCCAGCGCCCTGATCACAGCTTCCCTTAGCGAATTTCCCAAATTATCAAGAAAAGGGGTCACCACCCCACCCGGAGCAGCCCTGCAGGGGGGGGGCTGGGATGTCTGATTCTGGGGTCCCTGAGGGCAGGAATCCCATTCACGGGGCTTCCCCCTCACGGCCTGACCACCTCCCGGGTCTCCCACTGCACGGGGGGCTGAGTCTCCACATATGAACTTGCCGGGGGAGGAACACATGCATTCAGACCCCAGCGCTGAGCCCCCTGACGTGGCTGGGGACGGACCCCCCGGCTCGCAGACGTGCCCGCGAGCTGGGGTCGATGGAGCAGGGGCCGCCACGGAGGAGCTGAGAACGAGCCACCACAGACACAGAGTTCCTTCCGGCAATAAGCGTCCGTCCAGCCTTGTCCCCTCCCCTTCTGTCCTTAGGTTGTCTTCCCTGTGACAGCAGTGTCCTCTGGGACGTGGAGCCCGGTGCCCCGGCACCCCCAGCACCCACACTGCACACCAGACACCCCGTAGGACGCAGTGCCCGGCTGGGTGGGCCGCTCGCTGGTGCCACTCGGGCCGGCCACGCACAGAACTTCAGCTCGGCCGCTAATCCCGACGGTGCTCGAACTCTGAGCTCTTTTTCCAGCCGAGGGCTGGGTGCTGCCAGGCTGACCGCGCGTCCCCTCTGCGGCCCCGACGTGCCCGGGTCACCCCAGCCAGCTGGCGTCCGCGGTGTGGCCGGCGATGAGAGGCAGCTGCTGCCCGAGACGTGACGAGCAGGGAGCTGTGGGCACGGAGGCCGCCGAGGCCGTGTCTAACTCGCCGACGCTGTCCCTCTTGGCGAAGCGCGAGAATGGCCGGTGCGGAGCTGCTCAGCCAACGTCGGCCCTTCGCAGCACCCCAGAGCCGCGCTCGCTGGCACGCGCGTCTGCGTTCCGCGGCCTCGGCTAACGTGAGGGCGAAGCGGGGGAAGCGGCCACGTGAAAGCCGCGTCGGAGGGAAGGCCCGATTCCGGTGCTCCGTGCAATTAAATCCTTCAATTATCCTAAGTGTTATTATGCTAATGCAAAGGGCTGGGATTATTAGAAAAACGCACGAAGAATTATGCTCGGTTATAACAGTTTATTTATGGGATTTCACGTTAAATTATTTAAGGGATGGAAATTATGAGCGTTCTCAGCCGGGGACTTCAGCGGTCCCGCTGGGCAGTCAGCACAGCCGGCAGGAAAGGTCGCCCCACTCCGGGCTCCGGGGAGACAGCTTGCAGCGTGAGGAAGGCCTGAGTGCGCCCCCGCGGGGAGCCCATAGACGCACGGGGGGCTGTCCCCAGATGCGGAGCACGCCCCTCCTGGTTTGGGGTCACCGCAGCTTGCATGACCACCTTAATTTTAAAAATGTAAGAAGGAGTAGGGAGGTGGGAGGAGGGGGAACTGGGCACCTGCCCCCGGAGCCTGGGGTCGCCCGCCTGGACCCACACCGTCCCCGCGGCCGCTGTGTGCGTGCGTCCATAAGGAGACACGTTGGGAGTGTGACATGCACAGAATGCTCAGGACACAACGCCGGGAAGGAGCTGTGAGCTGCAGAATTCAGATGATATCAGGCCCCTGAGAGAACCCAGCCAAAGCAGAGGCGACCCCGGCGGAGACGTCCCTCCGCCCCGGCCACGGTGACAGCTGAGGCCGCGCGGGAGCCCCGCGGACGCCCTCTGACGTCCCCTGGCCAGATAGCCAAAGGCGGTGACATGTGAGCAGCGTGTCCCCCCTCGGCTCAGCTAGTGTTAACATAAACCCTCATTAGAGGGGATTAGGACAGAAACAGTGACAAACAGGATGGACACTGGCCCTCGGAGGGTCCCAGACAGACGCCACGCGCTAATTACCCTTTTAACTGGCTCGCGGATGCTGAGCCGTGTGTGCCCGGGCCGCACGGGGGTCGTGCCGTCCAGACGACAACCTGTTCGTGTTCCCCGCAGTGTCAGGCTCTGCACCCCGGACACGTGGGCACACACACACACACATGCACGCACACATACACACCTCCAGCCGGCAGGGCACTGCCGGCAAGGGAACACCGACTAGACAGGTCTGGGGGACCCTGTACAGGGCAAACAGCGGAAGAACGTGTCCCTCCAGAACTTCACAGACAAGTTCAGTCCTTAGGTACTCAGGACACGACTGTCTAGACCGTACGAGGCCCCCTCTGCTCTGGGGACAGCCCTTCCCGGGTCCTGCTCCAAACCCCCACTGCACTGCAAGCAGAACTTTAAAACCATCTCACAGCTTAAGCTGTCAGCTGCAAACATGGGGGCTTCTCCCCCTTGTCACCCTGGGTATAATTTTTGCCCTAGGAACTGGAAAAAGCTCCTTCCCATGATCAAAGGGTGGTTATGTCATTCTGCAAGCCCTCCATTAGGTTTCCCATTAAAAATGAATGCTGCTAATAATTTCATTTATATGCATTAGTGTTGGGGGGAAAAATACCTTCACTGGATCTGCCTTGAAATGCAGAATGCTATCAGCAAGCACCAGGACAGGTCATCAAATCACGGGACTTTCCTGATTTATCTCCATTTCTTGATTGTGACGTGTCGTTATTAGGTGACAAAAGCGAGGCCTCAGGAAAAGCATACTTATTTTTTTTTTTTAAGTTCAGCTCATCTGTCTTTTTTAATTTCAAGATTAAAGTCACAGGCATTTTTATGGCCACATGACAATGCACAAGGCATTTTGGTGCTTCTTTCCTGGGGTGAGTTATTGCTTTAACATCCAGATCACCAAATTTAGAATTAGGTAAATAACTGATTGGTCGACACAGTTCTGATCTCCTCTTAAGCATACAGGAGTGACAATGTACCTAACAGTGTGCAGGTCTCTAGCAGTGTGCAGGTCTCTAACGGTGTGCAGGCCTCTAACAGTGTGCAGGTCTCTAGCATTGTGCAGGTCTCTAGCAGTGTGCAGGTCTCTAACAGTGCGCAGGTCTCTAACGGTGTGCAGGTCTCTAGCGGTGTGCAGGTCTCTAACAGTGTGCAGGTCTCTAACGGTGTGCAGGTCTCTAGCGGTGTGCAGGTCTCTAACAGTGCGCAGGTCTCTAACGGTGTGCAGGTCTCTAGCGGTGTGCAGGTCTCTAGCAGTGTGCAGGTCTCTAACAGTGCGCAGGTCTCTAACGGTGCGCAGGCCTCTAACGGTGTGCAGGTCTCTAGCAGTGTGCAGGTCTCTAGCAGTGTGCAGGTTTCTAGCGCGTCCATTTGCCCCTGGGAAAACCCACGTGCCACCTTTTGCCGTCATCTTAGGTCCCTAAAG
The DNA here is from genome assembly GCA_004027555.1 of Craseonycteris thonglongyai. Taxonomy (NCBI): domain Eukaryota; kingdom Metazoa; phylum Chordata; class Mammalia; order Chiroptera; family Craseonycteridae; genus Craseonycteris; species Craseonycteris thonglongyai. Next base: position 5,427 of record PVKE010021975.1, read on the forward strand.
GGGTTGCGGGTTAACGGCGATTTAATCCCCTTATGCATGCATAATGTGACAAGCTTTGCATAAATAATAATAAATAATTGGTATGTATAAATAATTTATCATTTGTTTTTGCAGCAGGAGTAGAATTTTTAGACGTATTTTAAACAAAGGGTACTGCAAACATGATCTCAATCAGAGAGGGGCCAAGTCTTCAAACCCGCCAGCCACACTGTCACGTACGCAGTGCACGTTTGGGATCTGGGGGCCAGGGAGAGTTTGTTGTATCTCCAGGCCTGGAAGCATGGAGTACTACACGAAAAGCAGTAAGAAATAAGTTCTTAAGTGGAAAGTTTCTTTTTTAAAAATAAACTAAGTAACATCTTCTCTTAAGAAAATGAGTTTGTTTCCCCTGAGCAGGCATTCGGTTCAAAAACCCTCACAGTTGAATACATTATTGGATGTGAAGAGCCTGTATCTAGTTGGGTAAACATTTCGGATTAAACTTGGAAGTCTAAATCAAAGTAGGTGCAAAAACACTGAGAAGAAATTTTTAAAAACTGGAGTCCACCCGGTCACTTGACAAGTTGGGAGCCTCCCCCAGCAGACAGGTTGCATGACTGCACCAACGAGCGATGGCGATGTGGCTGCCCTGTGCCGTGTTCAGAGGCCTGCTGCCCCTGCACTGACCAACAGGGACGCACTAGTCCTTCTGGACGAGGAGGAGGGGACAGTCCCCAGAGGCTCCTACCATGCTTCCTGGCTCCTTTCTAAATTCTCTGTCCAGTGGGTGGCTGGCCCAGCCAAGGGTCTGCCCAGGAGGCCTGCAACACCTATGCAGCAGCCCGCAGGACCCATGCAGCAGCCTGCAGCAGCCTGCAGCAGCCTGCATTGGCCCACGGCACCCAAGCAGTGGCCCACAGGACCCATGCAGCGGCCTGCAGGACCCCTGCAGCAGCCTGCAGCAGCCTGCAGCAGCATGCAGTGGCCCACAGCACCCATGCAGTGGCCTGCAGCAGCCTGCAGCGACCCACATGACCCATTCAGCGGCCTGCAGGATCCATGCAACAGCCTGCAGCGGCCCACAGCACCCATGCAATGACCTGCAGTGATCTGCAGCACCTACGAAGTGGCCCACACTGTGGACATTGCGATAGGAGACACCCACACACACACGCGCGCGTGCACACACACACTCACACACACACATGCAGATTGGCTTCGCCCATCAAAGATGTGTCTCCTGCATCCCATACTGCTCATACGCCTCCTTCTTCTCCAATAAGAAGTATTTTCTGAAGACACAATTCCCATAAAATTCAATCCAGCCACACAATTGGATTCCATGGGAAATGAGTTGCTATGAAGAAAATGGGGAGGCGTGAGCACCGCCCTGGGAGACCACGGCAGGGGGACCCCAGGACCCAGGAGACCCTGGTGGCACGCGGCCCTCCTCCTGCCCCTTGTGGCTCGGCCTCTCCCTCAGCCCCAGGCCCTGACCAGCCACCCCCTGCCACCCACGTCCCCATGGAAGGCGGCCGCTGACATGGGACTTAAACGTTAACAAAGAACAATGTGTTTCCACTCGGTTTTCCCGACTCTCTCGGCCTCCGCTGGACAGCGCTCTTCTGCGTGTGTTAATATTTGATGAACACGCGTTTCGGCCCAACCTGCTCGGTGGGTCCTGGAGAAGTGGGTTTGCCTGCGGATCTGACCGCCTTGCCTGGGAAGTGGGATGCTGCCCACCTTGTAGGACCTGCGTGACCTCGGATGACCCTGCACATCACATGCCCAGGCCTTGTGGGCACTACACCACTAGCTGGCCCAGGGGCCCCCCAATCCTGTCTTTGGCTCTTGCCAGCTCCCCGTCTCTGGGCTGCAGACCTGCCCACCTCATCCCGCCACCGGGTCCCTGTTATCCAAGCACTGACTCTATGCCTTTCCTCCACCCTCTCGAAGCTCCGCCCATGCTCTGGAAGCTCCACCCACATTCTTAAAGCTCCGCCCACACTCTTAAAGCTCCGCCCTCCCGTGGCTTCAGACCACTTTTCTCCTTCCACGTGCATGATTAAAACAGTTTTCTGTTCAGGTAAGGAAACGACTTGCTTTTGCACAGGAACGAAGGAGGACAAGCAGCAGCGTCAGGAGGAGGAGCGCCTATAACTCTCCTGCCCCGGGCAGGTGTGGGCGAGGCTCCCCTCCTGGGTGTCTCCGTTTTGAGCTGCTGACCTTGGCAATGCCCAGAGGGCAGATGGTGTGTGCAGGGGGGTAGAGCCTGGGGCAGGGGCGCCTCCAGAGGCAGGAGGGGGTGACCAGGACGTGGCACCGTGCAGGGTGGGGGAGAACATGCCGCTGGGGGGAGGGGTGTGGGGGGAGGGCCCAGGGCCGGCGTCTGGAGGGCACAGGATGGCGCTTCCTAGAAAGGGGTTTCCGGGAACCTCCCTCTGTGTTGTCCAATGAAACCCTTGTCTTCCTGTAGCACCCCCCCTCAGGACCCCTCCTGAGGAGACACCCTTGTTCGGGGTGTCTGTAAGGGGGGAATCTAGAAGGTCCTGACCCAGAGAGACCCCCAGACATGAGCTGTGGTCCGCCACTCTGATCCCAGCTCTGGGTTCTCGTGCAAACCTGTCATGAGGGGCACACACAGGGTGAGTCAGCCCCCTGGTGCAGACGGGGGACACAGCACACCCCGTGTCCCCGGGGGAGGCCACGCAGGCGTGGTGACGAGGAGAGAAGAGCAGGGACCCTTCACACGGGGACATGGGGGCTTCCGGGGGAACAGTCACCCGCAGGTAACTGAGTGACTGTCCTTCAGTGTGTGTGATGGGGGGGGCCTGGGTCCCCAGAAGCTTCTAACCCCCGTACCTGTGCCTGTGACCTCGTTTGCAAATAGGGACAGGTTCCTGCTTATACTGGGTAAGGGTGCACCCCAACCCAGTGACTGCGGCACCAGACGAGGGAAGTCTGGACACAGAGATACAGAGAGGGGGACCCCAGGTGAAGGTGACACGCAGACGTCAGAGAGAGCGCGGCCCCACGGCAGCCCCTTTGTTCCCACTTCTGACCTCCTGAGCGTCGACAGAATAACTGCTGTTTGAAGCCCTCACGTGGTCCGTGGTCACAGCGGTGGCAGCTCCAGGGTGCTCGCGTGCATGTCTGAGAACGATCGAGGCCCGGGGTGAGACCCCGAGACGCCCACGAAGCCCACCGCCGACCCCTCGGGGCCGGGTTCCGGCTCTCAGACCCAAAGGCTCGGGCGTCCACACGGGCTTGAACCGCCCGCATCTGGGTAAGGCGCCCGGATCCTTCCTGCCCGTGGGAGACTCCGTGCGTCGATCAGACCTCGGCCGGCGAGCCTTCTTCTCCAGACCCCCGCGTCCTTATGCTGCCAGACCCCCGCGTCCTTATGCTGCCAGACCCCCGCGTCCTTATGCTGCCAGACCCCCGCGTCCTTATGCTGCCAGGCGCACTGATTTCTGAACTGGCTCAGCTGCCCGGAGGAGGGACGGATGTCGGGTAGAACTTCAGGAAAGCGTGTTCCGCAGGAGGAAGGAAACCACCGGAGTACACTCCGCATCGAAGTTGAGTTTTCCTGTAACGGCTCTCAGAGGAAGGGAAGTGTGACCACCCCATGGGAAGACGACCCGGGCCACGGCGACCGCTTTCCAACAAGCGGGCACCCCCAGCGCGCCGGCGGCACACGCGCCTCCCTGCCTCCCTGCAGCCAGCTGTCCTTGTGCGAACTCTGCCGGGACCCGGTCCACCGCCCGCTGCCGTTTCTGACCCCCACACAGGAGGCCGGGCCCCTTAGAGAGGGTCTCGGGGACCCCGCCTTGGGCCACTTCGTCACCGTGGGTCCCACACGCTACTCCCTTGGGCCGGGGTCACTGGCTCACAGCACCCGTCATCACGAACTTATTAGATCTCGAGGCAATTAGCTGAGAACAACCCCGGGAGACAAGCCTGGCATTGAGACCCAGAAACCAGAAGCAAGCGGCCCTGGCCGTTCGTTATTGGCAGGCGGCTTCAAAGGCGGGGACGGGCTCCGTGGGGAAGAAAGGAGGGCATTGTCCCCAAATGCCGTCCACACAGGAGAAGGGCTCACGGCAGCCTTCCCCCCCTGATCCGGTTACACCCGCGCTGCCAACACACAATGGGCTGGGGCAGAGCTCCGTTCAGCCCCCCTAGGCCCCGCGTGCCACGCAGAGCGTGATTAGCCAAGGATTAAAAATCCAATTAGCCTCCCCCTTAACATGAGAAATCAGACGGGGAAGTTCCAGGACTGCCCCGAACCCCGCGCCTCACAGGACGGCGGGTGAGAGCGCGAGCTGAGCGGAAAGCTGATCTGCCGGGCCCCCGGGATCTGCGGAGCAAGTGGACTTCTGCCATCGGCCATACCCACGTGCACTCCGCGCTATTGGCAGTATTGATCGAGGACAGGGGGGGTGTTTACATGCATTTCCAGGGAGCACGGGGATTTGTGCCTCACAACTGGAAGCCAGTGAGGGCGCCGGGCTTGGGGCAGGTACGGGTTCACGTTGTGGTTCGACTCGGAGGCTTGTGACGAGTTTAATTACAGAGAACAGCCCAGGCAGAAGCCTCCAAAGGCACGACAGCCGTTTGCTGGGTTCGCATGTAGCTCGCTGGACACGGTAAATGCCGTGTCATCGAATAGGGTTTTTGTTGAGTCGCGTGTGCTAAATATTACAAATGCTGCAGGGCAAGAGTCTGATTTTTTTTTTTAAGATTTATTTTTATTGTTTTGACAGAGAGAAAGAGAGATACAGAGACAGAGAGAAGGGGGAGGGCCCCGAACAGTCTCCATAGTTGCACATCATTGGTTTTTCCACATAGTTTCATTCCACAGGTGGGCGCGGGGCTGCACAGGGCAGGCACTGGGCCAGGGTCTTGCCCCAGTGAGAACTGAACTGAGGGCACTCCCCAGTCCAGCATATGGGTCCACACGGGCCGGGCCCGGGATTCGATCCTCGGTCCCCAGGGCTGCAAAGTGAGCACTTAACCCGCTGAGCCATCCCGGCTTCCCCAAGAGTCTGATTTTTATCAATAAAAAAACTAAACTAAGATTTTGAATAACTGTTACTCATATCAGCATGGCTAACTGTCTCCTTTTTTGTTCCTCTGCTATTTAACGCACGGTTAGATATACAGACATGTGTCCCTAAGCTGACCGTAGGCACCATTTCTACTCCATGAGAAACGGAGCCCCATTCACCCACCGACCTGCTCATCCGCACTGACACGACACACAAGGCGGGTCTGCGTGGCCCCTGCCCAGCAGCGGGGGCCGGGCCGTCTGTGTAACGGGGGGACCTCCCCCTGAGAGGCCTCCCCCACACAGGTAAATCAACAGCACGCATACAATGGGATCTTATTTTAACTGGCGGGCACTAGGCCTTTATAACGTCCCAGAGTAGGACTAACGTATTGTTATAACGTGTGTTCCAACTTATACAGCACAGGTCTTGACGGGATCCTCATGAAAGACCTATTTTTATATGTGGCACAAGCCGCAACCAAGATTTCAACGACAGCAACTCAAACAGCCCTTCCTTCTGCACCAGGAACGATTAGCAAATGTCTCGAGGCAGTTCGGTCGCTGTGCTTGAATACACGTGGTCCGTGTTCCTGCATCAGCAACGTAGGCCGCTGATTCGGGGTGGATCTCCATGTGCTGACCTAACCTCACCGTTCATTTCGGTTGACAGAGGTGGTTGACATTGTCTACAAAACAATGCATTGTTGCAACGTGATTTATAATCAGCGGTATCTTGGGAGGAACCACCGTGCTGATGGTTGTTGACAATCAAAAGTGCTTGACTCATGAGCTAAATACCATAGGTAGCCTCTCGGACGAAAGCGGATGGGGTAGAGTTTATTTTTCTGATCAGAGTCTCGATCCGGCTTCTGCGGACGGATGAGCAGAACCGAGAGGTGAGATGCGTGTCTGCCGTGAAGGCCGAGCGCTGACTCGTTCTACATTTATTTCTGCTATTAAATGCATTGGGGTGACATTGGTTGGTAAAGATTCCGTAGGTTCCAGGTGTACAATTCTACACCACGTCGTCTGTGCTGCGGAGTGATTATTTTGGGTGGGAGCTGAGGCTCTCCTGTATTTCATTAACATTTTTCACCGTGACTTGGCTCAGGAAAACTTGATTATCTTAAATAAAAGTCCCTCAGTCCGCACAGTCTCTAGCCAGTAAAGATATTGCTTCTAAGAAATGTTATTTCTAGAGTTCTGAGTGGACGTAACACTGAACAGTCGATACACAGCGCACGGTGTTCCCTCTGTAGCTGGTTGCAAACTGCAGCGAGCGTAAAAATGGAAGACTAACCCGAAACCTAAGGGAACCCCGGCGTGATGCTCATTTGTGTGATGAAATCGGGGGCACTTGGGTCGTTTATGCCAACGAAACGCACAGCTGCTCAGCCGTGCAAAGCCCCCACACTCTGCCCTGACCCGGGAGGGGCGGGTCCACACTTGAAGCTCACTAATCGCACGAAACGTCCTATTGGACGTGAGCTATTCCCTCCAGGCTCTGTGCTTAATTCCCTGGGACCCGCGTGGCCCCTCGTGGAAGGGTGAGGCTGCGCGTCAAGCGCTGGCCCGCGCGGTCGCTGGCTCCCGTCTTAATGGTGGTGGGAACTTTATTGAATTTGCTGAAGTGCTTTGCTGGAGAGCCTCCAAGCGCTAACAGGAGAATGAAATCAGATAAAAAGGGTGCTTTGGAGACCGGCTGGGACGACGGAGGCTGAGCCGCGCGTGGAAATGTCACACTCACCTGTGCGGGCCTGCCCGTCCTGCGGGGACTGTGGCGGGCAGGAGGCTGTTTCCTGGGAGGTGGGCTTTCAAACAGGGTTTGCGGTGAGTGTGTGCGGCTCTGCCCCTGCGAGCCCCCCACACACACACCCCTGTGGCCCTGTGACGTCGGCCGGGATCGGCTGCGAGACGAGAGCGAGCTCAAGGCCTCCAGAGCGCGCTCGGTTCAAAACGCCCTGACCCGGGGGAGTGCGTGGACACAGACGTCTGTCTTGTGCATCCAGCCCCCGACCCTCCAAACGCCAGGCACGGTGCATGCTGGGAAAGCTTCTGCTGGGGCCGATGAGCCTATAAAGAAGCTACAAGAGAAGCGCTGTTCTTTTCTAAGATTTATTTTACTGTTTGAGAGGAGTTGAGAGAGAGAGGAGGGGGAGGGCCCAGAGCCGTCTCCATCGTTGTATGTCATCCGTTGAGATACAGTTTCGCTCCACACGGGTGGACGCGGGGCCGTGCGGGGCGGGAACCGAACCAGGGGCCTCCCGCATGGGAGGCGAGCCCCTTGGCCACCATCCCGGTTACCCGTTGAACCACAGTCCAGCAGATGGGTTTGCACGGGCCGGGGCTGGGATTCGATCCCCCAGCGCGCAGCCGCTGAGCTCTCCCGACACCCCCGAGAAAGCGCTTTGGCACAGTGGCCCGTCTTCGGCGGTGGGAAGAGGAGCCCACATTCCTGTCCATTCCAGCTTCTCGTGTGTGTCCGTCTCTCCTTGGAGGGAGTGCACGTGGTAAGAGACCCTTTGTGGGCTCGGCACAAGCGACGGGGGGTGCAGTTCAGGCGTGGGGTGCTGATGGGAATCGGCGGTGACTTACCTTTTCCTGAGAGACGCCAGGAAGGCTGGACGCGCATCCGTTGAGGGCTGGTCCCCTCGGATGGGCCTCAACGGCTCAGCCGCCGCCGATGGTTAGCAGCCGGGCAGCTCAGCCAGGCGACTCCCCGCGGGCAGGACGCGGGGACTGGGGCCTCCGTGGGGGACGCGGGGCCATGACGGTTCCCTTTGGACACATCGCGTCCACCAAACGTCCTTTCGTGGGCCTGTGAAATTCACTGTGGACGTGGCAGATCACACGCACACACAAGGCTGGGAAACGGAAGGACAAACAGCGAAAAGACGCGCCTGTTCCTCAGTCAACGCGCGGCCTCGCTGCTGGTAAAGACCCAGTCGGCCGCTGAGCCGCTGCCGGGGCTGGGGGTCGCGGGATCCTGGGGCAACACTGAGCCCCTCCTGTCGTCCGGCCGGAGGGCACATGCGGGCAGCCGTCTCGTGACCCTGTGTCCAGCTCTCAGAGCTGAGCGGGCTTCTCCACCCACCCAGGAGCCTTGGGCAACACGTCCCGTGCGGACCCGCTGGGGAGAACGGCACAGGGGGCAGGGGGCGCTCGGGAGGGCTGCCCCACGCGGGGGCCGTTTGCCCACATGGGCGGGGGGCTGGCGGCTTCTCACTCGCCCCGCGACCAATGAAGCTCAGCGTCTCCAAGAGCCAGTCCAGGCACCGGGGTCACAGGAACCTGCGCTCAGCTGTGCCTGGTCTCGCTGGTCCAATGTCACCCCAATGCATTTAACAGCAGAAAATAAATGTAGAACGAGTCAGCGCTCGGCCTTCACGGCAGACACGCATCTCACCTCTCGGTTCTGCTCATCCGTCCGCAGAAGCCGGATCGAGACTCTGATCAGAAGAATAAACTCTACCCCATCCGCTTTCATCCGAGAGGCTACCCATAGTATTAGCTCATGAATCAAGCACTTTGGTTGTCAACAGCCATCAGCACGGTGGTTCTTCCCGAGATACCGCTGATTATAAATCACTTTGCAACAATGCATTGTTTTGTAGACAATGTCAACCAAGAAATGCACACGCAGTCACGGAACGTTCTAGAAAAATGAACGAGACACGTAGCCAGGACTTAGGGAGACGCTCTTCCACTTCACCTCACTTTCTTTGTAGCTAAACCTTCACCAGTAGCTTTTATTAACCTCCCCGCACCCCCCACACACAAAAAGTGTTAACACGAGCCCGTGAAAACCCTGCGTTCCGCACTTGCTACCTCACACCCAACGGAAGCTTCCTGGCTTTGGGGTGTCACGTCCCCAATCTGCTCGGGAAACGTGGACCGAGTGCCGGGGCTGCTCCCGGAGACCTCACGCTCGCTGCCTGTGCTTGACTCCCACGCACCCCGGGCCGGCGGACACAGACCTGTTTCTTGCCCCGCGATGACCATGGCTTCCACGTTGTCGTTTTAGGCGGCCTGGCCGCGGAGCATCCCGCCTTCTCCCGGCTCCTCGCGTGCGGGCTCAGTGCGGGACGCGAGGGGACACGGGGCTCCGGGCCGGCTCGGCGTCGCACCCGGGTGCAGGGAAGCGCTGTCGCACGGGCCCCACCAACGGGTTAACCGCCCGTGCGTGCCGCCTGCTTTGAAAGGGCTTATTTAAATGTTTATCCGTCGTGCAGAGCTTGCGGGCGCTCCGCTGGGGCCGGCTCATCATTGCCTATGCATGGCAGCGTTGTCGGAAGATTAAAATAACACCGAGTATATTCTGTAAATGAAGGAGAGAACCAACGGAAGTCTCTGGAGTCCATTATAAATTTTAATAATACATCAAGGTAATGTAACCGAATAACCGATCTCCAAGGGAAGAAACACAACATTTGGCTAATATTACAATTTAAATTACGAAAACAAAAAGAGCTCTTAGTTAATCTTGTCTTTCTGCTTTTATTCTTCGGGCTTTTTTTTTTTTTTCGCTTTTTTTTCTTTTCCCCCTGAAACCGGAACACCATGTAAACAAATAAAAGTCGGGGAGAAAATAAACAGTTTGGCATCTCGGTAGATTAATTAATGCTCTTCAGCCTTGGCACCGGTCGGCGAAAATTATGTGCATAAATAATATCACTAATTAAAAAGATGCAGATTAACATGCAAATAATGTTAATGAGGACCTGCCATTCCAGAGTGGATTCGCATAACATCAACAATTTAATGGGTTGGAAGGCTTGTGTTTGCATTACATTAATAAATTTCAAAGACCTTGCATAAAAAAAGTTCTGTCGGGCCCGCGCGTCCCACTTGTGAGCTGTAAATTCTGCGGGCAGCGGCGGGCCGGGTGGGCAGATGCCAAAGTCATTATCGGGAAGGCTGTTGAGAGGGTGTCTCGCCGGCGTGACCAGCTGTTGGGAACTGGGCAGTCGGCGCTTCCCCCGTGCCAAGTATTCACAGTATCTGGGTCGTCTTGATATTTATTTAGAGGGATGAATATTTTGTGTTCTGCCTCCAACCTGGAGGGAAATCGCCTGGAGCAGGCAAAGTCTAAAAAATTAGTGACAGTACGCCTGTGCCCGCCTGTGACGTGTCCTGGCCAGCGAACGCGTCATGAAGCGGATGAAGCAGACACGATTCCGAGCCGCCGACAGCACAGCGCCAAGTGCTCTGATGTCACACAAAGCTGGGACCCGGCTGGGTCACGTCCACGGAGCTCTGTCTGCAAAGGAAGAGGCTCACGCGGACCAGGCTGGGTTTTAATATTTATTTATTTATTTATTTACTTATTTATTTTTGACAGAGAGAGAGATACAGAGACAGAGACAGAGAGAGAACCAAACTGGGGGAGCTCACCCCAGTTCAGCATGTGGATCCGCACGGGCCGGGGCCGGGATTCGATCCTAGGTCCCCGGTGCCACAAAGTGAGCGCCTAACCCACTGAGCCCTCCCGGCTTCCCCCGGGCTGGGTTTTTAAGACGGAAGGAACAGCATAGGGAGGCCCCAGCGAGCCTCTCCCTTCCTGAAGCCGCACACGGCCTCTGTCTTCTCCTCGGGGTCCCGGTCTTGGGCCGGGGCCTACCTGGCCGGAGCTGAAGCATCCCCGTGTGAGGCGGTGCGGGTGGCAGGCAAGGCCCTGAGCCGGGGGACACGGCCCTGTGACAAGGGAGAAGCTGCAACCCCTCTCTTCTTGCGCTCACCTTGACCTGCCTCCCCCCTGCCCTCACGCGGCCCAGTTCCTGCAGCAGGATCCCAGCGCCCACATCCAGAAGGTTCTGCGGAAGCCAGACGAGGCGGCGGCATGGGCGGGCGTGTGTGTCTGCAGGGTGGAGGTGGGTGTGCCCGTGGGGGTCGCGCTGTCTGCACCGTCCTGCCTGGAGTCCCCGAGTCTCTGCTCATGGCGGTCGCTGGTGAGCGGGGCATCCCAGGCCGACAACGCGTCTCGGATCTGCTGCGTGTGGCCCTGGCCGCTCCGCGGGGAGGCAGGGCCGGGCCCGGTGGCCCACGGCTGCCTCTGCGCAGAGGGTGGCTTGGGGACCCCGGGGACTGTGGGGTGGGGAGGCGTGACCTCCAGGGAGTCCCACAGGGAGGCTGGGACTTTAGGGAGGGACCCTGGAGTAGCAGACACCGACCTGCCGGGAGGTCCTGCAGCGGGTCGCCCAGGTGTGTGAGGGTGCTGCCCACGGGCCTGGGGGTTGTGCTGAGGCTCCACTCTGGTCTCACAGGTGACAGCCACCAGGACGTCTCGGTGCAGTTGCGGACAGGGCGGTGAGGGAGCAGGATGCACACGGGGAGCTCCTTCCCTTGCTCACGGGTCTCGCACAAGCAGAGCAAACGCCTAAGGGCCTCGGGGGAGCCTGTGACCTCCGAACCCTGCACCCCCAGATCAGGAAATGCACGTGCCCAGCCAGTCGAAAGGAGCGTTGGTTCGGGGGCCCCTCTGACTCCCCCCCAGCGGCCCAATGACACCTCCTCCGTCAGCCCACTGTGGACTGCCAGCCGCCTCCACGCCGGCTTCGCGGTCAGGGCTCCTGCCTCGTCCGGTCCCCCTGCCCTCCTCCGCCATCCGCCCATAAGCCACCCCGTCCGCGTGGCCCTTGTCTCCCCCGATTCCCACAGCCACAGGGCAGCCGACCCGCCCCGTCTCCCAGGGCTCCTTGCCGGGGGTTCCTGGCCGCGCCGTGGGCAAGGCCGCTATGAAGAGAAGCCTCCGTGACCCAAGTTCATGGCCCACACTCCCTGACCAGCCCCCAGCCCCAGCTCCGGCCAGGGTCAGCCACCTGCCTCCCCCGCCCCTAGCGGGCTCAGCCGAGCCCTGGGCCAGTCAGGGCCGGGAGGGCACCTAAGGACACGTGTGTCGCACGGAGAAGCCTCCATGTCCTCATGACTACGGCTCTCGGCAGGGAGGCGTGGGCTCGGCCTGAGCCCCAAAGGCTCCTGGAGACGCGAGAACGTGGGGTTTTCAGATGCACGGACCCGCCTGAGCCGCGTGTCCCTGCCGGTCCTGATTGGGCCGGGATGGCGCTGGCCCAGCCGCCGCCGGGGGGCTCAGCCGGGGCTGGAACCCCGTCAGCCCCCAAGTGCTGCAGCTGGGCCGCCACCATGCAGCGCCGGCCCCACGGCAGCCCCTGCGGCTCCCCCAGCGCCCACCCGGCCCCTCCGCCCACTTTCCGCAGGCTCAGCCCACAGCCGGCCCGGGACAGGGCCGCCCACACTCCACCACGGCCCTGGATCCATGAGGACACGGCATGGGGACACGACTGTCACGCACTCACGTGCCGACAGCAAACAGGAGACAGAGGGACTCCTCCCCAGCAGCCTCACGGCGACCTTCAAGGTCCTCGGCTGCAGACGCAGTCGGCTCCTCGGTCCGATAAGGTCCTTTATTCCGGTCACACCAGCGGGTGTGCAGACAAATCTATACAGCGACGCCTTGGAGTGCAAACTGAATCCGTCCCGGGTGCGTTCCGAGACGTTCCCGTTCCCGGATAAGCGCTCGGGCGAAGCTACGGCCGAAAGCGTCCTGCACGGACGACGTGTTCGTGTTCGGATTCCGAGTCATTCGCATTTGGGGGCGTTCGGATTCCGAGTCGTTCGCATTTGGGGGCGTTCGGATTCCGAGTCATTCGCATTTGGGGGCGTTCGGATTCCGAGTCGTTCGCATTTGGGGGCGTTCGGACTCCAGGGCGTCACTGTGCACGTCAGACACGTGGTCGTATGTGTCTGGTGCCGTCTTCCCATTGCTTGTGCTTCTCTGGGGGACGCGGCCTGAGGCAAACACCCTCCCTCTCTAAGGTCTGGGGAGACGCCCCCCAAAAAGGCACTCGTGTTGTGAACCTGTGTTGGGAAACGGGAAGGAAGTGAAAGGCCCGTGTGTGAGGCGGGGTCTGTGGGTGGGGGCTTCTGCAAAGGCCCCCGCGTTCCTCAGCGAAGGAGGAGGGGGTGGAGCTGACTGCTGCAGGCCCTGCCATCCATTGAATGGTGTCCCCCTAAAATGCATGACCCCCTAGAACCTCAGGATGTGACCTTCCCTGGAAGCAGCACCCTCGCCGATGTCATTAGCTCAACCCACGTGTTGTCGGCTAGATTCGCGTGAGTCCTGACACCGTGACCGGTGTCCTGGCCAGTGGGGGGGTCTGGGTGCACGCAGCAGGGAGAACACGTGGGGACACAGGCAGGGACCACAGGGACGCACCCGGGAGCCCGGTGTCACCGGGGACGCCAGGCCGAGTGCCAGAAGCTGGACGAGGCAGGAAGACCCTCCCCGAGCGCCGCGGGCGGGACCGCGCCCGTGCACACGCGGCTCTCAGCCTCCTGACCTCCAGGCGGCGGGAGGACCAGTCCTGGTTGTGTGAGCCGCCCGGCCTGTGCGCTGCATTACCACGGCCCCCAGCCTCCCCTCCTCCGCGTGCCGGCCACGGGGCGGAGGGAGCCGGGGCGGGGGCTGCAGTTTGGAAGCTGCGTCACCTGAGCAGGTGGGCTGGGCAGCCCCCTGGCCATGGACCAGGCGAGTTGATCAGGTGCCTCTGTGGTTCGTGGAGGAGGAACCTGCTCGCTTCTGAAAAGAGATCCCACCAGCAGCTTCAGGCGTGGGGAGGAGGCCGGGCATGGGTGAGGCCAGATCCTGGGGGCAGAGGAGACAGCCAGCCCTGCCGTGCTGGACGCCGTCCCCCGGTCCCTGTCCCCAGATCCCTGTCCCCTGGTTTCTGTCCTCAGGTTCCACCCCTGTTCCCGTCCCGAGTTCTTCCGGCCACTCGCTGAGCCATCTGTAGATGATGTGCTCACACACCCATTAACTGGGGCCCCCCAGGGCCCCCCAACATTGCCTTGCTGATTCCGGGACACCCGACATACTCCGGTTTCCAGCTGGTTGGAGGTGGACCCTCAAGGAGACCCTCACAGGCTCCCCGGGAGATCACGGGAAGGCGTCCACTTTACACACCTTCACTCAACCTGCAACGCGCTCGTGACGCGCATGCGGCACGTGGACGGCGTATTGCAGGGCCGTGCTCACCAATGTCACCCCAACACGTTGAACGATAAAAAACCAGTCACTTAAAAGAAAAAATGTGATTGTGCCTCGTTACTTCCAAAAGGATACCGCGTTGATTTTCTAAAAACTGCTTCATTCATTTTGTTGTTTAAATCCAATCGTTGACATGTTCCTGTTGGTTCACATGTGGAGTTTGCTACGTCCTGGCCCATAAATGCAGCATCACATCGAAGACAGAAAATGCGTCCTCCACTCGCGAACTGGATCCGTCCGCAGGAGGAGAGCTCCAGGCCTGCGGTCAGGCCGCGGGTGGGGGTGACGGGAGTTTCTCAGCGGCTCTGGGGGGCGTGCTTCCTGTGCAACAGCGATAACGCACACCGTTGTCCCACAAAACTTTTCCTCTTTGGCCTGTTAGCGTTTGCTTTTACAACAAACCGTCATTACTGTGCGACGTCTTCCTAAGTCACAAGGTCGGGGGGTCTCAGTGAGTAGGTTAAGCCTAAACGGCACTTGGTAGGTTTTAGAAGATAAACATTTTGTAACGGAAGCGCAGTGGTTTAAAAGTCCAATCTGCGCCCCCACGCCTGTGCACGCTCATAAAGGTGTCGTATTTTGTCTTGATTTCCCTTCTTCGCTGTAAGTCGCTCACACCACCGCAGTCAAGTCCAACACCACGCCGGTCCCTTTGTCTCACGGTTCACACTGTATCATCATCAAAATCACACTCATTTTTAAAAAGCAGTGATTAACTATCTTTCTGTACAAGTGTCACCTCATGTCACATATCTATTACTAAGAAGGCCTATTTCCTGTGACCAAAGCGAATAACCTAATTTGAACTAGAAGGACGGAAGAGAACTGTTAAACAATCCTTTGCATTTTAAGCAACATTTAATTAGAAACACACTCTAACCACCGAAAATGATAAAAATCCAAGAGATTAAAATTTGAGTGTCAATTATCATAAAATTCATCATTGTCATTCTTATTAAAACTCGGTGTTTAGATAGGTAATGATTTTATAATATGCCAATCTGCATAAGGAGCCCGGAGATGGCTTATTATTTCGATCCGGCACAATTACGATTCCAGCTCCATACATCAGCGCTCTGAGCGATGTAGAATCACGGCGCTAATTAATAAGCCATTTACGGGCTGCAGCTAGTTACGGGGGTCCTGCAGCTGACCTCGCCGAGGTGCGCCCCTCTGAAGTGCCTGTGCGCGGCTACAAACATGATGATACGCCAGAAGGGAATCATTAAAAATAATTTACACAAGCCTTCATTTACAAGATCTTTTGATAGCGCGCTTCCCCCGGAGTTTAGATCCGCGGTGCAGCCCCGGCCATTTGGAGAATGCCAGGCAGGGGACTGGAGAAAGACACCTAAGTGGTTAATTAAGAGCCACTCGGACACCACGCGAGCCTCCCGAACAGGCCTCTGATGTCTGCCGTGTCAAATGTCTCTCCCAGGAAAAGCCACCAGGGGCAGCAGCCCTCACAGGCCAATTACCGGGGACGGCACCGCTCAGTGGCCTGAGAGGGGCCCACGCCCAGCACAGCGGTCTTTGTGCGGCTGGGAGGGCGCGAGCCGGGGCGGCAGGCAGGTGACAGAGCGCGCGGGAGGGCTCCCGGGAAGACAGCCGCCGGCGCGATGGCAGCACGCCCTTCCGAACGCCCCTCGTTTCCCACGAAAACAAGTCTGAGGGAGTGATTCTTGCAGGAACGTCCTTAGAGCCCAACCTAAGAAAATCAAGCAGACGCAAGAATGTCACAGAAGCCACAGAGACGTAGCCTCGGGGATAGACGTGTGCGTACACACACACATGCACACGCATGCACACATGTAAAGTGTGTCCCAAAACTCACGCAAGAAGCCATTGGGATAGAAAACACAGGTTTATGATTAAAAATTGTACATTTTCATGGCTCAATAATGAAAACGCGTTGTTCTTTCGTGGAGCGCTCCGTTTTTAATAACCCTGAACTGTCAGCTGTCACGCTGTCTTTTTTGTTGTTGTTGGCGACACTTCGCTGCACAAATGACGCAAAATTCAAATCTTGCGTGAATTTTGGGACACCCTTTACGTGCATGCACATGAGCGTGCACGTGTACGCACACAAAGCACATGCACACATGTCCATGCACACAAGGCACACGTGCACACACACATTCACGCACGCACGCACATACACGTGCACTTGCGCACACAGGTCTATCTCATCCGTTAGTTGTGATATTATCCTTCCACACCATTGTGAGCTGGCTGAAGTCTTACCTGAAGCCAAGGAGCATCGCTCAGGTGTAAAAATCCACTTGGGTTCGGTATCAATTTTGTAATTAAAAGGGAGGGAATAACAAATGGAGATATTAGGCACCAAGACGCCGGAGTCCCGAGCCACCTTCCCCTGGGGGGTGCTGGGGAAGCCCTGCAGCAAGGGGCGGACGTGCGCCGCGATGCTCAGACTCACACCCAGCCCCCCGGTCCCTCCTGGCCTCCCCATGGCTTTCTTACACCGGAGAGCAGACCCACAGAGCCCTCAAATAGACAAGGATGCAAAGCCAACCCCTCACAAACACGGGTGAGAATGAGTCAAATAAATAGAAACGACTCACCCGGAACCCCACTGAAAGGACACAAAACCCATCCCACGTTGGAGATTCACAGCAGCCAATATAAATCATTTTAATTAAGACAATTCCCTAACCGGGGGAACCCTTAAGCCATGCGTCTGCTGAGAATACGCTCGCACTTTTAAAAATTACATACCGTTTTGCTTCAAAAGGCAACTAAAATATTCAGCACATTAAGGTTTCCTCAGACTCCCAGCCACCGCGGCTTCACACCGGCGGTTGAAACTGCTCCTCCCAGTTTTCTGCGCTACGGAATCCACGCGCCCTGACGGCCGTGAGCTGGAGCTGTGCTCCTGGCGGAGAGGCCGAAACCCGCCGCGCAGTGTGTGCGCAGGGGCAGTGCAAACAGTTATTCCACGTAAACACCGAACCGAGCGATGGGATTCAGAGAAAAGCTAAGCGATAGTCCGGAGTCTCTTACGGAATCGTATCGGGAAAGTTCAATGTCGCACTCATCCACCCATCATGTTTCTACGGGATCGAAACAGGGAAGACGGGCTGGAAAGAAAGCTTGCCATCGGCACTTCTGTCCGCGTGTCGTGTGTGCGGCCGCGTGGACGGGGGAGGGAAATGGACCGCCTTCTACCTGGCAGGAGGGTCAGCGTGGGGACAGGCGGGCCCTGAAAGGGACGTGGCTACGTGCAGAGGACACACGTCCTTCACCTGGACAGCCGGACTCTGCCCCACCAGGAAGGCCCCCGCACGCCTGCAAGTATTCTGTCTCTATTTCCCACCAAGTCCACGTGGAACTGTGTGTTTCCAAAAGCTGATGTTTCGGTTTTTCAAAAAACTGGTTCTTTTCTTTGGGAAGCTGCCACAAGCATGTCCCCAGGCCTTTTACGGAGGTCACCTTCTGGGGGGGGGGCGATGTGGGAGCGGCTGGTCCTTCCCCCTCCCCTGCGGAGAACCCAGCAAGGCCCCCAGGAGAGGCCCCCGTGGGCAGTGGCTGCCCGCTGACCCCTGACCCCCCGGGGGAGCCCGGGACCACCTGAATGGTGCCTGAGACCGAAGGACCCACGTCCTCCGCGGTGGCAGAAGGACCTCAAGTTGCAATTCAATGGGAGCTGCAGAGATTACGGGGCGACAGGAAGTGTCATGAAGTGATTTGCGTGTGAAGGTGCCACGTGGCTTCCCACGTCTGCGCACAAACGCCCTCCAGCCAGTGCGCTGACAGGCGGCCTGAGAGAACCTGTGTTTGCCGGGCATGTGTCAGGCAGACCGCGTGGTCACCTTCAGGAAGACATCCCCGTGGCCGAAGACTCACGCTGCCCTCGTCAAGGGCAGGCCCCGCCGAGACGCACGGATCCGCCGACAGGGGCGGCCACGCGGCCGGCCCGCTGCCAAGAAATCGGCTCCGTGCTCGTAAAACCACCAGCGGGCGCTGCCGGACTTGGGAGAGCTGCCCACGGACACTGTGAGGCTTCCGGTCGGCGTTTTCATGTCGTCCCAACGCGGCCTCGGCAGTGAGAAGCAGGCCGCTCCCGGGACTTGGAACGATTCTCGTGGGCTTTGGAGAGAAAGTCACTCTGTTTTCAGGACCACAGAGCGGAGAACGGCGAACACTCCGAGTCTAAATTGCCAACGTAGATGGCACAACGCACGTCTGCACACGCGCTCCCACGGGGCGTCGCGGGCGCGGCCTCCCCACACGGCACCTCCGGAAGCCACCGCCCTGCTCACGTCCTGGACACCTGGTGCCGGCTGAGCCCCGGGCCCGTGCTGTGAAATGCGTGCTGTTCTCAGGACTGTGGCCCAGGCGGGCCGCTTCAATCGGCCCTGGAGCGTTTTCACGCCACTTCTCCTGTTTATCATTAGCGTTCCGTTCGCGCCCCCATAACGCAACGAAAATGAAAGTTTCCACATTTGGTGGCGCGTTTCCACGCCGGCCACCAGTGTCAGCGGGCCGCCAGGGAGGGCGTGGACTGTGGGCACGCAGCTGCCCACGCTGTCCGTCACGGGAAGTGGGAGGACGTGGGGACAGCCCCCGGGAGCAGGTCCTCGCAGCCCCTCTGTCCTGCAGGACAGAGAGCCACCCGCGGTTCAGCGTCACCGCCGAACACGCGTCTCTACCAGACCCTCCCTTCTGCTATTTCCAGTGACAATTAACGAAGGGCTTTCCAGCCACGAATCATCCTATCACCGACGTCACCCTGTAAGTTCAGGGCGGCTGTGACAAAGGCACGGGCCTCCTTTGGCTTTGGGCCACGCTGCACAGGACGTGCTCTGGTGTGAAGGTTGCGGTGCTGCCAGTGAAAAGTAAATCGCTCCCCACCTGCCCCCGCCGGGCAGCGGGAAACCGAGACTTCTCATCCTGCCGTTGTTAAGCCAAACCAGCGTTAGGACCGTTTCCTCCCCGGCTACGTCTCCGCAAAATGTTTACGCGATTGGAAAAAAGAACGGCGCTAGCGAGCAGCTTAAACTCGGAGGTGGAGATCTCGTTTTCTCCTCTTTGTAAGGTGACCAGATGGTAACACTGGTAAAGCGGGACACCATTGACCGGGGGGAGGGGGTTCTTGATTAAAAATCGGGTCTATCTCCCGCCGTTCCCTAGCTTGTCGTGCATTCTTTCCAAACATCGGGACTTTTTTAAAACGCCGCGGGACGCGGGACACATTGTTAAAAATCAGGACTGTCCCACCAAAAGCGGGACGTCTGGTCACCCTACCCTTACGGCAAAGAGCCCAGACGGCCAGCGAGGGACGGGCTGCAGCCTGGGCCTGGCGTTGTCCTCAAAGCACAGAGCTCCCCGTGCGGCCCGGGGCCCGACGGCTGTCCAGGGGCCCCGCAGTGTGTCCCATGTCACACTCCCATCCCACGTTCCCTCTGAGGGCGCTCCTGGGTTCAGAAAACCGAAACGGCCGCACCGAGTTGTTTCCGGTTTGCTTCTAGCGTTTCACCAGGGCGACCACGGCCATCAGCCCCCCAGCTGCCCACGTCAGTGTGTGCGAGGAAGACGGGGCGTTGGTGAGAAAGGGGACGTCCCGCCCCGCCTTCCCACGTCCCGTGCCAATCATTTCTGTGGTGAAGTCACCGGCCACGGTGCCAGCTCGGGAAAATCAGAAGGGACACCGAGATGACCGCCGTGCCAGGTGACAGTCCTGCTGAAGACCAGAGCCTCTCCCACTGTCCGATCGGGAGACAGCCTCGGCCCGTGCCCTCACGAGAGCTTCGTGATCGCCGGGGAACAGGCGTTAGTGGCCGTGCGCATTCGTGTCCTCACCCGGGTGTAAGGGAACTAGTACCACCTACTGGGCTCGAGAGCTCTTAGGAAATTACCGCCGACGTGATTTCCTAAACAGCTGCTCTCGGTCGAAGCATCATCTGCAAACAGGTTTTAGAAGTGCTGCCTGTGATTCGGAGTGTAAGGAAAGACACCTCCCATTCTGACCGCAAACGAGGAATGTTTCTCCTTGTCCGGCTCTTGTGCAATGCGGGGTGGTGTGTAACAAGGCTGTGTGCAGTGAGGGGTGGGTGTAAAATATGGGGCCATGTGCAGTGGGGGGCCGTGTGCAGGGAGGAGCCATGTACAGTGTGGGGCCGTGTGCAGTGAGGGGCCATGTGCAGGGAGGAACCATGTGCAATGAGGGGCCGTGTGCAGTGAGGGGCCGTGTGCAGTGAGGAGCGGTGTGCAGTGAGGAGCCATGTGCAGGGAGGGGCGGTGTGCAGTGAGGGG
>PVKE010021976.1:0-25977 GCA_004027555.1 Craseonycteris thonglongyai
ACGGCTCAGCGGGTTGAGCGCTCGCTTTGAGGCCATGAGGACCGAGGATCGAATCCCGGCTCCGGCCCAGGCAGGACCCACGTGCTGAACTGGGGAGTTCCCACAGTTTGGTTCTCTAACTGTCTCTGTCTCTGTCTCTCTCTCTATCTGTCAAAAAGTAAAATAGAAATAACTATGCACTGAAGACAAAAAGATAATATCTCTCTATAAATGTGAAAAAGATAAAAAAAAAAAAAAAAAGAATGTATGATTTCCTACAGGTTATGGAAAACTCAGTGAAGCAAACTCAAGGAACATGTAGAATCTACACACTGGAATTTAGTGAAAATGCACATTCAAATCCTAGTTCTCGTTTGATATGGTATCACCACTTGAAGACTTGAAAATCTGATGGAAATGGCGGGAGGGAATTATTTAAATCTCTTCTGAAGGATAAGCTTATTTGAAAGTTAGTATTACTAGAACTTCATTTTCTTCCTATCCTCGTGCTGTATGCTTACTTGAGGAGCAAAACATTGGTACCAGGTTCTGCATGGCTAAAAATGTATAACAGGGATACTTGGTGAGAGTTCAGCTAGGCCCCGGGTTGTCCTAACTAGTCATAGAAGGTTTTCCACCTTTGTATCCTTCAAGAACCATTTTGTATTTCTCCTTTTTTTCCTCCTAGACGTTGACTATTTGAAAGGCTTTGCCTTCAAGAAAACTGCATTTTTAAAGAAATTCATATGGATATACCCTCTTAACACCTATTGACAATGTTAATGAATCAAAGGTGTCCATTACACTTACTAAAGCTTCTCAGCAGTGTGAATTAACTAGTTTTAACAAACTGGGTAAGCTTGATTATTGATTAACGTATGCAGCCTTATTAGAGTATCATTGACAGATAAATAAATGGATAAAGAAAATATAGTATGTGGACCTTGAAATCATCATACTTAGTAAAATAAGGCAGACAGAGTAAGACAAATACTGTACGATCTCACGTGTGGAATCTTAAAAAAAAACACCTCATAGATACAGAGAACAGATTCATGGTTGCCAGAGGAGGAACATGGAGGGTGGGTGAAACAGGTAAGGGTGATCAAAGGTGCAAACTTCTAGTTATAATATATGTGACTGGAGATATGATGTACAGCATAATGACTATAGTTAACAAATACTATATTATATATTTGAAAGTTGCTAAGAGATTTGATCTTAAAAGTTCTTATCATAAAGAAAAAAAGGGGGGAAGCCAAGATGGCTCAGTGGGTTAAGTGCTCACTTTGCAGCCCCAGGGACCAAGGATCAAATCCTGGCCCCGGCCCGTGAGGACCCATATGCTGAACTGGGGAGTGCCCCCCAGTTCTGTTCTCACTGGGGTGAGACTCCGGCCTAGTTCCTGCCCTGTGTAGCCCCGTGCCCACCTGTGGAATGAAACTATGTGGGAAAACCAATGATGTGCAACTATGGAGACTGTTCTTGGCTCTGCCCCTTCTCTCTGCCTCTGTCTCTCTGTCAAAAACAACAAAAATAAATTTTAAAAAAAAAGTAGCTATGGATCTGAATATTACAGTGATGACTCTCACTAAAAAAGGTCAGATTTTATCAAACCAGAATGTCAAAACACTTAATAAATGGGTATAGAAGGAAAGTACCTCAACATAATAAAGGCCATACGGTATATAACAAACTCTCAGTGAGTATCATACTGAATGGGGAGAAACCGAAATCTTTTCTTCTAAAATCAGGAACAAGACAGGGATGTCCCCTGTCACCACTGCTATTCAATATAGTGCTGGAAGTTCTAGCCAGAGCCATTAGTCAGGAGAAAGCAATTAAAGGCATCCAAATTGGGAGTGAAAAAGTTAAACTGTCACTTTCTGCAGATGACATAATCCTTTATATAGAAAACCCTAAATACTCCACCAGAAAACTATTAAAAACAGTAAATGAATACAGTAAAGTTGCAGGATACAATATCAATATACAGAATGTCTGTTTTAATTTACAAAGAGAAATATTATTGTCAAGGATGTTAACTGAAGTGGTGATAATCATTTTACAATATATATATGCAAGAGCTGTTTGGAAAGTATACAGCCATGTAATATGAAAACAAGAGGCATTATGACTGGATTTTTTTCCAGATAGCCCTCGTATATCAAATTATTATATTGTATTCCTAAAACTAATAAAATGTTACATGTCAATTATATCTCAAAAAAAATTTATTAAGTTTATTTTATATTAAAAATAGTTCATTACTTCTTCCAGCGAACTTGGTATATAAATATATAAATCATATATATGTATATACATATACATTGTGTATATGTGGATTGTGTGTATATGTACATTATACACATACATTGTATATGTATAAATACACTGTGTGTGTGTGCGTGTATATATATATATACATATATTTATATATATATATAAAATTTCTTTATCTATAAAATTGTCGTGTTTGACTACAACAGACACATACGTATCTTCAGATTACTCCTAAATGAGTCCCTCACAATATCAGTTCCACACATATGCATAAGTTTGGGTCACGAAGAGCAAGATGATAGGGTTCCAACATCAAATGAGATTGATCAGTATTGGATTAAAAATATTAACTAGGTTTCTTTAATGATGAAATTCTAAGTCATTCATATCCTAATGCTCACTCTGGATTTCCAAAATTAAAATACAACATATAGTGTCTTTCACGTTATTTTATCATGAAACCTTTTTTTTATGGAATATAACTGGGGATTAGCATCTTCTGGAATGACCTTTGGAGATGTTTCTAGGAACAAATGCTTATTGTGTGCTTTTCTAAAGAAGGTTCACACCACAGTTGGTGTCATCAGTGGAGCCCAAGGTGAATTTGCTACTATAAGGATCTTGATCTCAGCCTGGGGAGGTCAAGAAACTCAGTCTAATTTAATGTGGTTGGAATAGATCAGAATATCAGTGATGACTCTCACCAGAGTCAGATTGATAAAACCAGAATGTCTACTTTAATTTACAAAGAGAAATATAATTGTCAAAGATACCTAATATGATTGTCCTTTGGCCAACAACTTTCTCTGCTTGTAGGACAATTCCATGAAAATCCTTGGCAGATTTCCAGATGAGTATTAATTTAAAAAGAAAAATTGGTGTGTCTATTATTCAAAGAGAAAATAGCCACATAAATCTCCACAATGGGCTATATCTTCGACCTGAACTAGATAGGTCATGGCCTCAAACCACCACACAAAACCAGAATTGGCTTCTGTAATAAGTCTTTCCATACTTCCAGTAATGACTAACCTCTGTGTGATTGATAGTTATTTCTAGCAATATGTTAAAATTTTCATTAGTTCAAGGCCTTTAATGGAACTGAACTCTAAGCATATGAGAGTAAGAACCATTTCTGTGTTGTTCAATCCTATATCAACCACCAGCACTCAATAATTAATTGAGCAAGTTTTGGAGTCTTGGAACCATCTTCCTCTTTAATTTGGTTTGGTAATAGCTATAGATGTAGATATAGGTATAGCAATAGCAATGGGTATGGATATGAATATGGGTTTGGTATTATACATGAGTGTAGTATTATATATAGGTATAGGGATATAGATATGATATTGGTAAGAGATAGACAGAAGTAGAGATAGAAAGATGATAGAGATAAAGATAGAGATGTCATAGATAATCAAGGGGACCTGATAGGATTCTTTGGCCCCCTTATAAGCAGCTCCATGAAAATTCATGTCTTATCTGGGCATTTTAGAGTACCTTATTTTGCCTGCTACATAGTACAGTCACCTCTAATAGTAAATTTTAAATACTGTACTTTGATTCTTGGGAATTTTCCCTTTATAGAGAACTAGAAGTTCCCATACTGGTTACTCACTTGAAATCAATGACTGGCTAGTGTTGGGAACCAAGAGAAGGATGAACTCTGAGGTTCAGTTCGTGCTTTAGAGCTCCCTGGGGTGAGAACAGACTGGGACTTTACCTGAAATCTCACCCCTGCTTTGCTTCTTGCCCTTCTCTATCTTGTTTTCCTTATTCCCTTCCTCGTGTCTTCTGGAAGCTCTTCTTTAATAAATCACTT
Organism: Craseonycteris thonglongyai; assembly: GCA_004027555.1. Taxonomy (NCBI): domain Eukaryota; kingdom Metazoa; phylum Chordata; class Mammalia; order Chiroptera; family Craseonycteridae; genus Craseonycteris; species Craseonycteris thonglongyai. The sequence continues at coordinate 4,085 of PVKE010021976.1, forward strand.
GCACTTGAATCCTTAGCTCAAGGTCTGCATCTCGGAAAATCCGATTTAAGATGTTGACTTTACTATAAGATTGTTGAGAGACTTAATGGGAAAATGAATGGCAAGGGCATAGAACAGTGCCTGACATATAATATTTAGCTATCATCGTACAAGAAGCACCTAAAATTTTGAAACTGATTTAAAAACAAACATTTTTCAACATAATATATGCATGTGGTTGATAATCATTTCAGTACACAAGATTTATAAAAAAATGCCCAGGACTCAGCTATAATCTCCACCCCCAGAATTACTTCCCAAGGCAATCACATTTAACTATTTCTTATTTCAGGTTTTATGGGTTTACCTACACATCTCTCAATATTTTCCATTTACCTCTGTCTCTTGATTTATTAGCTATATGTGTCATCTGTTCATTTGGTATATGAAGGGTTAGCTCACTTACATCTCCCACTTTCTCTTCCTCCCTTCTAATGTAAATATAGTGAATGCTATTTTTAGTTAACTTCATAGCTTTACACAGCATATTTAAATCTCCATTTGTTTGATTTTCGATTTCCCACTTAGTTCCCTGGTCCTCACTTCCCTTCCTTCCTCCCACCAAACTTTCACTTCTACATTGTCAAGGATGGTAGCCTTCGTGTTCTGGTTTAATCTTTCCTGGCTTGTTTACAGGTTGTTTCAAAAATTGAAAGCCAGTAGACATTTTTTACCTATATATGGCTATATCATTATGTCCTATAGAGCCAAGAAATATGCTGTAATCAGATGTCCTTCTCAGTTTGGATTTTAGTGTCACTCAAAGAAAATATTCAAATAGTATCTTCTTTCATACTCCACCAAGTGCTCAAAATCATGCTGCATCTTATTGCACAATTGGGTCATATTGGTTGTTTCTTTTACTGTTTCTTATAAAACTACAATTTTTCTCATATTGTTTGTTTTGCCTGAAGTACCTTATTGCCCATCTCTCTCTCTCTCTCTCTCTCGCTCTTTCTCAATCATTTTTTTTATTATTGTGAGGACAAACATATACATTTTTTAGGAAGTGTCTACTATCGTCTACTTTCTTATTTTTCCATAACATTGACTTCATATCATTTTTATTCTTGGAGCTCAGTGACTGCTTGTTCTAATTTGAAACAATGGCTTTATTTCTAGAGTGTGGCTTTCCCAGACAGCTTTAGTTTGTCCTGAAATTTCTAGTTTCTTTTATATTTTTCCTACATTTTCAAATCCTTCCAAAATTTCAAATATTTTATTATTTCTATAAATCCCCCCCCTCTTTTTTTTTTTTTTTTGACATGTTTCACGTAGATCTTGTTTTTAGTGCCCCTTGTATTCTCCTGGGTGACAAACACTGCTTTCTGGATCCTAAATCTTCCTCTTTCTTGGTGCACTACCTTTTTTTGCTAAAGTACCTATTCAACTTTCTAAGAAAATGTATGTAAATATAAGATGGCTAAATCTTGGTAAATTCCAAAATGAGTCCTACAGTGCTCTTGATGTTGTTAGATAGTTGAGCTAACAATCGAATTCTTGGCTGGGATCTTTTCTTTCAGAATTCTAAAGACATTACTCCACTGATTTTAGCTATATAGTTTTGCTAATGAGAGTTAGGATGCCAGTTTTATTTATGTTTCTTTGTAGGTGGCCTTTTAATTATTCCTCTGAAATCTTTTAGGATTTTAAAAACTCCTTATCTTTGGTGTTCTGCAATTCCATGGGGAAAGTATCAGGCTGTGGCCTTTTCTCTTTCATATTGGTGGGTATCCAGTAAGAAACCAGAAGAATTTCCTAAGGACTTGGAAGGGTAATTGAGAGCTCAGAGGATTGGGTGAAATTGTGAACTGACTGGCTTTCTTAGGGTGAGTGAGAAAAGAAAGACTTTACTTAGGGGTGTCCACATCTACATTAAAAATCCCAATTCCTCCCCAGTTTTTTTCCATTTCTTTAGAGACAAGCTTTCCCAAGAATTTAGGCTTAGCCATGGGTCATTGTGCATGTGGAGATGGTAGGAGGTCAAATGTCCCATAGAAGGGCTTCAGCAAATCCTCCTGGGAGTTCAGGATAGACTTGCCACCTCTAAGGCCTCAGCCCCTCTGACTCATTGCTGGGCAGGTACAGCTCCCCTTTGGGTGGCCCATGTCACCACTTCTTCCCTTTGCTTTACATTGGGCACTAATCCTTCACTTCCCATCTCAGGGATGACTGAGACCTAATGTTATAGATTAGACTTAAGATCCTTCAACAAGAGTGCTCCTCAGAATGTCAACAAAGGCAGTAACAGGTGGCAAATTGCCCTAATTTCTAAAACAGGTATTTCCAACCTTTTGGCTTCCCTGGGCCACATTGAAAGAAGAATTGTCTTGGGCCACAGCCGGGGGGGTTGGGGGGGGTGTTCTTAGTGAGGGTACCAGGGGGTGTTCCATACCTGCCCCCTTGCTTCAGCTACCTTAGATGTTATTACTCAGGTGGAAGATATGCAGATGTCCAATATTTTAAAGATTCATTTTTATTGTTTTTGACAGAGAGAGAGAGATACAGAGACAGAGAGAAGGGGGAGGGCCCAGAACAGTCTCCATAGTTGCACATCATCAATAGTTTCATTCCACAGGTGGGCTTGGGGCTGCACAGGGCAGGAACTGGGCTGGGGTCTCACCTGGTGAGAACTGAACTGGGGGCACTCCCCAGTTCAGCATATGGGTCTGCATGGATCGGGGCCCAGGATTCGATCCTCGGTCCCCGGGGCTGCAAAGCGAGCGCTTAACCCACTGAGCCATCCCAGCTTCCCCGAGATGTCCAATTTTACTAACTCAAATTCTTCTGGCTGTGATGTTTAACATTCTATTTTTTCTGTTTCTAGAGATCTCAGTGGGCAACTAAAGTGAACAATAAATACAGAGTTATGAGAGACAAAGGCTATATATCCAGGAGCACTGCTTTCCTTTTCGGTGACCCATGAGCCCAGTGATTTGTAAGACTGGGGCTCATCTGGGACTCATGTGGAGAACTTGTAGCTACCACCCATCTCTAGAGGCAGCATGTCACAGAGTTCTGCGGATAACATTAGCTGATGCCCTACTCAGTTTCTTTTCTTAAAATGCCACCAAGCCTGGGCACAGTGCTGCTGCTGCCCTACTTGTAAGTGTAGAGAAACATTCTCTTACCATCAAAGTAAAAACTGTGACATGAATAAAGTGTACTGGGGCCCCTCCCCAGGCCCCCTCTACTTGTACATCTTACTTTCCTTCCTGTGACCCATGTCTCTGTTACTTATAATAACTCATGATTCAAACTCAAATTAGCATCTTTATCCTCAAAATACACATTCACATTTCATATAAGCAGGCTTTAAAAAAGGTTTTGTCTGCAGCAGGACAGAGGTATGACTGTACACACTTTCCCAAGAGCTAAACAATTCATCATTGAGAAGATACCTTCAAGCCAGCCTCTGTAGCTGGGTACTGTGCTACCTCTTCTCAACAACAGGGTTATGGGAGGCAACCTTGTATGAGAGACCAGTTATCTTTGTTTTGTTCCAGCTCTCAGGGGGAAATAGGTTGCCTCATCTATGCAGGTGATTCTGTTATAAGAGTGTTTGGGGGGCTGCAGACCTAAGATTGGGTTTTCCTTAACACTCACAAGCTGGGTAAACTTGGGAAGGTCACTTTAACCTTTCTAAGCCCAAATTCTATGTGTATAATCTGGCAGTGATATTCTCTGTTCACATGGTTGTCTTGAAAAGCTAATTCAGGGATGCAGGATAGCTCAGCAGGTTGAGCACTTGCCTTGCAACTGTGAGGTCCAGAGATGAAATCTTGGGCCTGGCCTATACAAACCCCATATGCTGAACTGTGGCACATCTAGTAACCACCTGGATAGCACGGCAGCCGAGGTTCTCATCTCCTATGTGGGAGGCCCCCAGTTCAGCTCCCGCCTGAGTAGCCCCACATCCACCTGTGTGGAATGAAACTGTCACAACGAATGATGTGCAACTGTGGAGACTCGGGCCCTTCCTCCTTCTCTTTCCCTCTCTCTCTCTTTCTTTCTTTCTCTCTCTCCCCTTTTCTCAAACAATAAAAATAAATCTTAAAAAAAAAGAAAGAAAGAAAGAAAAGCTATTTCATTCATTTAAAATGAAAACACTTTTCAAACTATGAAGCTGTCTTACTTTGAACCCAAATTGCCATCACCGTTCTGTGCCTGCTCACCCAGTGTCCAGTTACCACGTCTTTGCAAGCATTTCTAGAAGTAAGAAGGGGTGTCTCACATGTGCTATGAGTCCATGGTCTGTTTGGATAGTAATCTCATGGCCCTGCCCTGCCAGACCTGTGCCTCTCCAGCGGCACAACCTCTCCCTCCCTGTGCCACCCTGCACCCAGCAGCCCTGCCCATGTTTCTCCCTCTGCTTCACCAGGCACAGTTGCTGGTGGCTGCCCTGAGCCCTCTGGACTACACAGCCATACCCAGCAGATGATTATTCTCTTCCCTTGTGGTGTCCCAAGGTAATGTGGCTTGCTCTCCAGTGTGTGGATCTAGAGAAACAGCCATTATTATTATTATTATTATTATTATTATTATTATTACTATTATTATCACCACTATAGAATACCCATAGTATAAAATTTGCCATTTTAACCATTTTAAAGTGTACAATTTAGTGGCATTGAGTACCGGTACATTTTTAATGTTGTCTGACCATCACCACTATCTAGTTCCAGAACTTTCTCATCACCCCAACCCAAAATCTCCCTACCTGTCAGTAGTTACTCCCATTCCTCCTCCCCTAGCCACTAACCTGTTCTCTCTCTATGGATTTATTCTCATATTTCATATAAACAGAATTATACAGTATGTGACTTTTGGCATCTGGTTCTATCACGTAGCATCATACTTCCAAGGCTGCCCCTTTTTTCCACTTGGTCCTCTTTCCCTCTCGCACACCAGGCATGTGCCAGTGGACTATGCTAAGGGTGGGTGTGAATAGCTCTTACCATCATGCTCTGTTCAGGACTCCTTGTCCCTTTCAACAATGAGCCTCCACCTGCTCCCTTCCTGGTTAGAATCAGTCCTCTTCCCTGTGTAAATATATTTCTTTGAAGCTACTCTAATTCCCAAACACATCCAAAGGTGTGTAAGCACCAGCCAAAAATAAACAGTTCATACTCCTTCCCCGCAGGCTCAGAAACCCAAACCGCCAAGTTTGCCAACCACTCCTACATATATGCCCCTGAACCTGAAAAGAAAATGCTGAAGTAGAGATTCCAGCTAAAGTGATGATAATGGTGCGATGTTATATTTTATGTTAACAAAAGTGAGGCTGTTGCTAAGGATCACACTTCCTTTAGCATTTGAGCACCATTTTGCTTTCTGTGAACCTCAAGGTGTTTCAAATACCTTACGGAAAGATTTCTCCAAAATCTTTTATTGACTTGTTCTTTATGTGCCAAGAACCAGCCTGGATGAACGAAGTCCCCGAGTTCGAGTGGTGGGAATTGAAGACTGACCAAATGGCCTGCCAACTGTCCTCATTAGGAGCAGCCCCGAATAGCTTTATTGTTTGTCTTATATAGCAAAAGTTTATCATAACAATGAACAGGCAAAGGTCATGCATTAGCATAGCAAAGCACAGTGAGAACAGATCTTAATAGGAGGTATCAGCTCCTTCCAGTAAAGGCTTTGACATGTAGATCATGGGTCATCATGCGAAGCTATATATACACACTTTTCTATATCTAATCACCAAATTACCCCCAAGGGAGATGAAATGGGGGGACCGAGATTTGCCATCAAGGCCCCGGGCCAGTCACTCCCGTTAGGCACAGGGAACCAAGGCTTAGCTATCGAGGCCCCCTGAAACCTTTCCATTCAGGCTCACAACCGGCTCTCAACATTTATATACAGGTATTTGTTACAACTTTACTTTCTATTTCCTTGTTCTGGAAGTAGGTTTATGTAAATCTCATCCAATATAATTCTGATACCTCTGGTGGTGTGGCTCTATTATACATGCGTGGTTTTCTGAAAAACCTTTAACAAAGATTCAAAATAAGAATTTTTTTTTTTTAAGATTTATTTTATTGTTTGAGAGAAGGTAAGAGGGCGGTGGGGGGTGGGGGGCAGAGCAGTCGCCATAGTTGTACATCATTAGTTGTGATATGGTTTCATTCCACACAGGTGGATGTTGGGGCATACAAGGCAGGAACCAAACTTGGGGCCTCCCACATGGAAGGTGAGAACTCTCCTTGCCATCCCGGTGGTTACCAGTTCTGCTGTAGATGAGCATATGGGTTTGCACGGGCTGGGCTGAGAGTCAATCCTTGGATCTCGCAGTTGCAAGGCAAGCAGTCAACCAGCTGAACTATCTTGGCACCTCCCTCCCCCCAGCTTTGGCATTTTTTAGACAACCATTACGTTCTTGTACCTCATACAGTTCTTTGCATCCAGGACCTACTTGAACATATTTCATTATTCATGATTTTTTGCTTACAGATACCAAATTAGTTTATGTACCTCAGCGGTTTAGTTTAAGTTAATGCCCTTCTAGGCAAACTTCAGGTCATGGGAAAAAATAGCCAAGTAATGTGAACTCAACTCACTAATGAAAACACACTTGGGATCTTGTCTCAGCAGGTTAGGGTCTGCTGCACCTACCCATCTGCCGATATCTGTCTGTCAATATTCCCCAGTCTTTCCTGTTTCTAAATGTTGAATTAGATAAATGCTTTTTTAGCCAAAATGAAACAGGATGGTATTTAAGTCAACCATGAAAGTAAGCACTGACATGTGTGCCCCGCACCTGAGAGAAATCAGGACAGGCTTGATTTGAGTCAGGCAGGAGGCCAGATGCCATCAGTTTCCTGAAGTCTATAAGTCCACCCAAAGGACAGACCTGCCCCACTCCCCCAGAACCTCCAGACTGCAGACAATCCTGGCAGGTCAGAATTTCACTGGGCTCCCAGATCTTCAATAAGATGTGATTTTGTACAAGAGTAGCCAGGGGAGAGAGGAGAACAGCAAAACCAGACCACACTCTTAAAGTACCAATAGATGGGATGATGACTGGGTATTTTTATTGTACAGACTATTTTTTAGATCAGTTTTAGGTTCACAGCAAAACTGAGCAGAAAGTTCAGAAAGTTCCCATTGACTGGGTATTTTCCAGTCCTCTCTCATGCACACTGTCTCTACCTCTCGAGTTCCAGAGCTCTTTGGATTTACATGCAAGGTAGGACACACACCAGCCTGAGTGTCTGAGCAGACCTAGAGTAATTCATTGATGTAGTAAGGACTTGCCATCCCAACTGGCCAAACATGGAAGCCCTACCAGAGAGAGCACAGAACTGGCACTTGGTGTCCCTGGGAACTGTCAAGCTACCATTTCACCACCACAGCTATGCCTTGCTTTAAACAAAATTCTGTGTTTAAAATTTGACATACATCAGCAAACAATTAACTATTGAGAGTGATCCATCTTTTCACCACTTTTACAAGATACGTTCCTTACCTTCTGTAAGGTCTAAAGTCATTCAAAACTTCCCAGAACTTCTGTTTCAGGAGGTCCATTCTCCACATTGTCCTTCAGAAATATCACCTGAGCCATGCTGGCTTCTGGGTGTTTCTCCAGGCCAGAATATCCTCTCCTCCTTTCAAGGTATGACCCTCACTCTCTTGAACCCTCTGCTCTCACTCCACACCCTCCATGAATGCCACCTTGGTTCTCTCTAGCCCACAGAAGCCCTTCCCCTGTGCCTCCTGGCCCTGTTAGTTAGCTTCCACACTGTTGACCATTTAGTCAGGTAACTGGTATGTATCAAGCATCTACCATTAGCAGGACTCTATAACAGTCACCCCACACTTGATTATTTCTTATGAGTTAATTTTATCTCCACAAATAGACTGCCTATAAGCTCTTTGAAGATAAGACCATGTCTCCTTTCTAATATGTTTCTTTAAAGATTTATTTTATTGTTTAAGAAAAGGTGAGGAAGACAGACAAGAGGGAGAGCCAGAGCAGTCCCCGTAGATGTACATCACTGGTTGTGACATCGTTTCATTTCACACAGGTGATGTGGGACTGGGTAGGGAAGGAACTGAACTAGGGGCCTCCTGCATGGGAGGGGAGAACCTTCACCACCTTCCCGGTGGTTACCAGTTATGCCGCAGTTCAGCATATGGCTTTGCATAGGCAGGGTCAGGATTCGATCCTTTGCAGGCTGCAAAGCAAGTGCTCAACCTGTTGAGCTATCCTGGCATCCCCATACTCTTTTTTAAATACTACATATTATCTGGCACAGTACTAGTACCCAGCTGATATTCAACAAATCTCAAAAAATGATTCTTAGCTTTACAAAAATTACAAAAAATAGTCACTGGTTGATTTCCTTACACAGAAAGTTCTCTAGGTGTCCTCAACATGGGTCAATGTATACACAATTCTCAAGAACATATATTTTTTTTAAGACAAGTGTATGCTATGTTACTTTTCAGAAACACTAGATTTTTTTAAAGGAGCACTTTTAAAAAATAGGAACTAATAATCATTTAATGTTGCAAACAGGAGTTATTATGTTCAGAAATTTTGACAAATTCTAGGCAGGAAAACATTACAGCCCAGGCCCATGGGTTCAACATTGATCCTTATATTTATTTGTAGGCTTGTTAGAAAGCTTTTAACTGAGGTTCAAGCAAAGAAGAAAGTGAAGTTGTAGCAGTAATATTTTTTTAGACCATTATTCATCCAAACTGTCTTCTTGCTGCAGAAATTGTTCAGTGCTAGATGGGCACCTAAGAACAAATTTAGCTATTGTTAAGACAGTGTGTCCCACTCACTCTTACATTTCATATAATAAGAATATCTTGAATGATGATTTCATTCTCTCAGTTCCTTGTGTGTCCTTGTGGTGCTAATGTGTCCGGTCACCACAGTAGACAGGTCATAGTCACTTACCATAATCCTCCCAGTCTGGGGGTCTCTGTCTCTTTGATCAGCAGACAAAAAATTCAGACTCTGGCTTTTGATTCTGCAAAACTGAGAAGCATGTACTATCTTTAAATTAAAAAAAAAATAGAAAACTGTAGAAACTTGAAACTAATATGCCTAAGCAAACTGGCAGAGCTCTGAAGTAGTGAGTGAAAAATGACACGATTAAATGAGATTGATGATGAAAAGGAGATCACAAACGATTTATAATAGTTTTCCTTTCTTAACTCCAGTGGAGCATTTACCAAAAGAATTTAACAGGTTGAAATTTAAAAATCTAATTCAAATTTTAAAAGCCTAAGCATATATACCAAGCAGTGAGGAAAGGAAGAGAGAGAGTACTTAAACTTGACCTTGTACTACTCAAAACCGCTCAAAGAAATGCCTGAATGCGTTCCATTCTCGTTTTAAACTTTTCCCAAGAAGTGACTCTTCTTCTCCCAGTTCCCCCATTAGCCCTCTTTAGTACCAAGAGATTCAGGGTGAGAGGATAAACTTTTTCTAAAAGACAACCTTCTCAGCTCACACAGACGCTGCCGGAGACACAGCCAGAGGTTTTGGTGTTGGTTTCACCTCCACGTTCCCTCTCTTTTCTCGTAGCTACCTCATCCCTGAACTCCCAACTCCAGCAGCTCCAGCAGCTCCAGCACCTCCAGCAGCCGCCGCCGCCGCCGCCGCCACCACCACCAAGCAGCCAGCACCCACAGCCAGCCCCGCCGGCGCCCCCGCAGCCTCCCCAGCCCGCCCCACCGCAGCAGCCGCCGCCTGCCTCCCAACAGCTGCCGGCTCCACCGTCGCAGCCCCAGCCTCCTCAGTCCCACCCCCACCCCCAGAATCGCAACCAACCATCTCCCACTCAGCAGAGTGCAAGCCCCCCGCAGAAACCCAGTCAGTCTCCAGGACACGGCCTGCCGTCGCCGCTCACGCCGCCCAATCCTCTGCAGGTATGCTCCCACCCCGGCCCCAGAGCACAGAGGACCTCGGCATGGGGTTGTGCCGTCCCCAAGGCAGAGGGCCAGTAACACTGAGCATCCAGTTCTGCAGTGTCGTAATTCAAATTGATCTTAGACATAGGAAGAGGAAGCAAATAGCAGGCAACTGGGGATACATGTGAACGAAACAAATAGAAGCCCATTGATGTTGTCCTCCAAAGGATAAATGTTATCTGTTTCCTCCTGTGAGAGGCCAGCACTGTAAGTGCACTCGTAGCCTGTAATAATTCCATTTTATGATACTTTTTGAAGGCTGCAAAGATAGCATCCAATTAAAATTATTACTAGCACAGTTTTGTAGCCCCGCGGAGGACTGCATCTCCTGTCCATGAGGCATGGTGGTTATTTCTCTAGATTATGAATACAGCAGTGTCTTACCTTAAGTACTTTGTGCTCTTTTGTTTCTATTTTTCTAAAGACTCTCTGGGGTTAGCAGGGTAAAGAAATTTCACCCCAGTCTTATGTCCCAGATTCCGACCATCACTCCATAGACTAACAAGTACTCTAAATTCATGTTGAGAGCCTCAAGAAATATGCTTTACAAAGATTATTTTTTAATTATTTTTTAAAAATAAAGATTCTGTATATTTAGTTTATTATTGTGAGGCTGAGGGCTTCCTAAATAGATATTTCAGGCTAACCATGAAAACTTATCTTTAATTTACTATCATTGAGGAGCAATAAATAGAGGTATTCAAGAATATATAAGTTTATAGTTCAAGAAACCATTCTTAACATGGAGGTCTTTATAATAAATTCACTTCAAAATAATGACTGTAATGTCAACACATCAGATCCAGAAATTAATGGCTCAGTTTTTAAATTTACATCATGATGTTTTGCCCAGTGAGATTCCAGGGGATTTAATACGTACACTTGTAGTGCAGCGACAAAGTCCAGCAGAGTGAGCAGCCTATGCGCTTATTTCAGAGGCCAACTGCTTTCCCTCCTTGCTGGCAGGGCATGCAACCCTTCCCTACCTTAAGACCACAATAGCGATCGCATCCTTTGGTCCAAAATAGCCAAGTATACAAAGTCACTATAATTTGGTACACAGACATGCAAGTGGATTAGAGATTTAGTATTTTAGAACTGACTTTGTTGTCCCATAACAGTTTTTTTGTTATTGTTGTTTGTTTGTTTTTTTTAATGAACTTGGATTCTCAGTGGTGGCCCAAAGATTTTCTGGAAATGAAAATATCTGGGTGAGATGAGTAATTGTGTTCTTCTTGAAACTTGAGTCATGGCTATCTATTTCAGTTTGAACACTGTCCTTAGTTGAGTTTGAAGATGTTTTGTTTTTTTTTAAATCTCACAATGAGACAAGATACCTTTGACACAGGACTAAATTTAACACAGCCTTAAAAAGTTTTCATTGTACACTGACATCTACAGAGAAAGTAGACATAATCAAATGTATAACATGCATGATTACAGCAATCCTAATGTTTTTAGCATTTGGAATTCAAATTGATTATCCCAAAGAATGTTTAATGCTTTTTAAGAGCAGTTAAATTAGATGTACTTGTACAGCATATGATTAAACACTCCCTCTAGAGCCCCACTCTGAGGGATAAGATTACGTAGCTCTGTCTCCAGTTGTTGTATATAGTCCACCCGTCCTTACAGTTGAGTGAATGCTTTGAGCTCTGCAGACATCAGCCTTCTCTGAACACCATCAACATCTTGTAAATCTCTAGGCCAGTGAAAGCCAAGTGTAGACAACCCATTTGAATGGCTGTTGACAGGACTTTAGATGAGGTGACCACTCAGCCTCACGGAAATAAATTCTACTAGAATTTCCAAAAGTTCTCTTCATGGTTTCCCATTGGAAATCTAGGGGCTGTTTTGTTTTGTTTTGTTTTGTTCTTTTCTGTTTTGTTTTGTTCTTGTAGGGAATGAGGGCTCAGAGCCACAGTTTTTCTCTAAAACTCTGAGAGAATATTCTGATTTTTTGCTGTTAGAGCTTTAATTTATAAATTTAATAAATATACTGGTAAGATAATAGTCTAACTTCTGTGGATCTAATGGGTGAGTACAAAAAGAGAGATTTGGGGAAAATCTTGGATAAAAAACTGATTTTAAATAAATTTATATCCGTAGGAATAAAAATATTTTTGCCCTTTATCATAAACATGTGTAAAAGATATGGAGAATGCCATAGGTTTGAAATATTGTTTGTTTGTTTTTTTCTACACTAGTTTAAGTGTTTTTGAGTTTGTGAACATGGAATGTTTAAACTTTTTAAAAAGAAAACTATTTAAAAAGAATTGCAAAGATATTTAGTTGTCAAAGGTAATGATCTTTATGAACTAGAATAAAGTGATTTGGGTTGAAGATTATTAAGGGAATAAAGATCAACTAAATTCATATATGACAGCTTAAATTCTATTAAAAATGTTTTATTTTCATAGAGATTTTACAGTTTTATATTATTCAAAATCTGAGAGATATTAATTTAAAACTATGCAATTAGATTTTCAAGGAAAACCAGTAATTCTGAAGATATTTTGTTTATAAAAAAAATAAAACTCTGAAGATAACAGTTATTTCTAAAACTGTAGATGTCATATATTCAAAAAAAATGAAAGTAAACTGTTTAGGTATATTTAAGTGAGGTCACTTTTAGAGGTGAAAAAAATTAATAGTGTTGGCAATTAATAATACTCTAGACTAAAATTCTCCGAATAGTTCTTTTCAGGTTTTTTCATAATATTGCAATATAATTTTTCATTCACTTTTTAACTCAATTTTCATGAAATAGATTGCATTTATAAAACCAGGTTGTTGTTTCAAGACAGAAATGAGTCTAAAATATTGTTACTTCAAAGAAGCTCAGTAGGAAAATAACTTCATTTCAACGAATGTTGATCACTTAGGGTTATGGGAGGCCTGGCAGTAGAGTGGAGACCAGAAGCTGGCCGCTGAAAGTCTGTTTATCTTTAGATTCTCTACTGTCCTACCTGTCTACCCATTCATGCTTAGAGATAAGTTCCAAACATGGATCATAAACACAAAGATTTTTCTGGGGCCACACAGTCAGTCTAAATAAGTAAAGCAAACTTGGGTATAAGACCCAAAGTCAATTTTTGAAAACAGTATGTGCAACAAACAAAACGCATCTGTGACCTGAATTTAACCTTTGAGTTTCAGGATGGTTATCAATCCATACTCCCATTTTTGCTATAGTTCATAGGCTACAAACAGGCTGTGCCAGAATCTAAAACTAGAAATAGAGTGTGTGTTGGGTAGAAGCAGATCAGAAACATAAATGAAAGCAACTAACTTTGGGGGGAAAAGATATGGCCTAATCATTCCTCGGTAGAAAAGCATTGTAAAATTTTAATTTTAATATGTAATTTTTATCTAGATAAAGACCCTATAAGCACAGAATGGTAAAATAAATATTCCCCTTTCTATGACCTTTAAGATGGCTTTTTTTCAGAATGTCCTTTGGGAGTTTTGATTTGCACTAGGGAAATTCCAAACATTGTGTAAAAGTCCTAATGTGTGCATGTTCCTTCATGAGTGATCTGTGGATGAACTAGGCGTGATTGGAGCCTAGTCATGGTGCCAGGGAAAAGGGAGTTTGAGGGTCTGAGGACTCATTCTAATTCTAATCCTGCTTCCAACTAGCTCACAAGTTTGGAAGAGTCACATTGGTTCTCTGTTTGTTTTTCTCATCTGTTAAATGTGTGAGCTATATGATTTTTAAAATTCAAGATGCCGGAATGGCTTAGGGGGTTGAGTGCTCAACTTGCAGCCCTGGGGTTCTAAGAGCAAATCCTGGCCCCGGCCCGTGCAGACCCATATGCTGAACTGGAGTGTGCTTCCCATATGGCAGGCTCCCAGTTCAGTTCTCACCAGGGGCAAGACCCCAGCTGGGTTCCTGCCCTGCGCAGCCGAACCCCCACATGTGGAATGGAACTATATAGAAAACTAATGATGTGCAACTATGGAGATTGCTCTAGGCCCTGCCACTTCTCTCTCTCTCTCTCTCTCTCTCTCTCTCTCTCTCTCTCTCTCTCTCTCTCTCTCTCTCTCTCCTCTCTCTTTCTCTCGTCAAAAACAATAAAAATAATTTTTTTTAATAATAATAATAAAAACAATTCTTTTCAGGCCTATGAGTCTATGATCTGAATGTTAGTAGGCCTCTAGAATTTTATTGGCTATTGAAAACCTGATGGTCTTCAAGATTCTGTGAATATTCTTCAAGGTCAGGTTAATTTTTTTCCACTCAGCTGGGTGGCAGAGTGGAAAGAGAGTGGGACAAACATAAGTGGGATAATGATAGCAAAAGCAGATTTTATCTTGCCACAGAGTCCGAATTAAAGTCAAGTTTTTATCCTCAGAGAGTAACCGCTGTAAGCTCTCTTCCCAGATTGCTTTTCCACACCTATACATTAGAGAAGCTTAAGAAACCAAATACTGCATTTAACCTTGGCCTTAAGCATAGTGTCTTGCATGACAGGAAGCAAGATAATCTTTTCCTTTTGTTGTTGTATTGTGCATTTTAATAAATAACAGAGGGAAAGAGAGCTCAGTGGAAGCAGTTAGAGAAGAGAAAGTTATCTGTGCTTATATGAGGAATGAGGGACGTGGTTACCTCCTCAGAGGTAAAGTTGCTTGAGAGATAGTGTAAAATTGTTTCTGATCCTGTGGATTTGCTAAGGTAAAGGTCTTGTTACCAGTCAGGCATCTAAGAGTAAAACTTCTGAATTCTACCTCTGCCATGCAAGAAGGCACAGCCTCCTGATCTCATTTGGTATGTTTTCCTACTGGCAAACTTTCAGTACCAAGTTCCAAGCAGCTGAGTGATGACAAATGTGGTGAATGATCACTTTTAAAACAAAAGCCCAAAACATTTGCAAAGTAGTTAGACCTACGTGACTTTCATCCTCTTTAAAGCAAATGCTCTTGAATCATTGCTTGAATCATCTTGAATCATCTTATAGAAAAGGCGCCTATCCTGGGCCAACCCTTCTTTCCCCAGCAGTTTGTCTTACTTAAACAACTTACAATATTAGTCAAAGCTTTGTGTCTCAAAGTTTTTTAATCTATAAATGGAAGGGGTAAAATGAAATACTTTCTAGAACTTCTTCCATCCTATTTGGAGTTTTATGTTACAAACCCCTAAAACTGTGTTGGGTGACCTACACAGGTGTAGGTGGAGAAAAAATATTTTTCTTCTACTCATCCTAGGTTCTCAGTCTGGAGCTCTTCAAATCAGACTGACAAAAGACATATTAACAAGAGAAAAACAGCAGTTCACTAATACATGTATCCCACTACACATGGGAACACTCAGTGGTGAGTAACTCAGAGGAGGTGGTTAGAACTCGGGCTCATATAGCATCTTAACAAAAGAACAGTACATTTTTTAGAGAAATGACAAGACAAAGGGAGAGAACTATGAGCTTCTGGGGGTGGCAAATTATGGGAAGGCAAATATATGGTGAAACTAATAGTAGACAAGGGCTAGTTGTAGCAAGATTTGTTTTATAGATTCCTCTAGTGCCATCTCTGGGCTAATAAGGACCTAGAGTTGTCTCCAATAATTAATGTCTGTTCTTCCTGGTAGAGGAGGGGTTAGGAGGAAACAGCTTTACAAATTTATGTCCTGCTTTTAGGTAAATGGAATAGCAGGGAGCTTTTCTTATATCTGCTTCTTCTCAATGGCCTTCAGTTAAAAAAAAATCCTCATGCCAAAGTAGTATATTTTGGGGTGGCATATTCTGCTACCTTTTACAGGTGTTTTCTTATATCTCCTATGGTCATTGCAAACTCTAATAGAACTCAGACATCCATGCCTACACAGGGCTGAATCACTTTGTAGAATTCTCCCAGCCTGGACCAAAACTAAGGTAAGGCAAGTAAGACACTCATCTTATATGCAAAATTCAAGATGCTCCCAAAATGCAATAATCAAAATAGATAATATTTTATTTATTTATTTTTTTTACTCTTAAATATTAGTTTTTATTTGCTTTTATATATATGGTGATGAAAGGAGAACTGATTCTGGGTGGTGAGCACATAATGCAATACATAGGTGATGTAATGTAGACTTGTACATTCAGAAACTATCTAATTGTTACCAATCAATGTCACCCCAATAAATTAAACAATAAAATTTAAAAAAGAGAAGAAGAAAAAGAAAGGAATAAAAAGAGAGAGAGAGAAGTGAAAAGAATGATAATAATGAAAAATACAATAAAGTAATAATATGGAAAATATATAAATATTAAGAAAGAATAAGAAAAGAAAATTGCAGAAAGGCAAAAAAGCAAATAGATAATATTTTAACACAATATTTTAAAAATATCAAAATGAATGCCAAAATTCATGATGAACTAAATGTCAAATTTTTAAATAAGATGAGACAGTATTAGAGCCATATTGGAGTATGAGGCAAAAGTAAAAATCAGTAATACTGATTCTGTTGATCATGAATTTTTGTGTTCATTTTGATTTTTCAACATATTGCATTAGATGTTATTCATCTTGATCACTGTGTTTTGAGCCACACCCTTAAATTTTGTGTCCCAGATAAGTGCCTCACTCACCTTACCTTAGTCCCTCCCAGTTTGGCTACCAGCTATGTAAATTATTTAATTAGTGAGTATTCTTCAAGGTCAATGGCATTCTGTCCACTGTAAATTTAACCAGACCTTGGATTCTACTTTCCAGTCGAACTTGAAAATGGCACCAAATTGGTGCAGTAGAAAAACAAGTACATGTCAGATAATAAATGGGACAGGGAGGTGCTGTGAAAATTCATCCTCTTTAACTGTGTATTGCACAGGTCTAATAAACCAGTCATTTTGATTGAATTGGACTGTTAAGGTGATTAACTTTTGAGGCTGACTTTTTCTTACTGAACTAATTTATGGTTTTATAAAATTGAGTAAGTTTGGTGCAAATAATAGATGTAGACAACATTCTCCAGAGCAACCCAAGTTATGAGGGCCTTTTCAAAACTGGCTGAGTCCAAAAAGAGTGAATAAGGCTTCCTTTTGGGCTTAGGAACCAAAGCAAATTTCATTATTATGAATGTTCCATCCAAACCTAGAGTCACTGTGAAGATTAAATATAACATACTGATGAAAGTACTTTTTATGCTATAAATTTGCTAAGCAAATGTTGATTATACTATAGATACAAAAGAGTATGAATTTATTTCTACCAGGCTTACACTACCATCCAGCAAACTGAGAGCTTCATTTATGATTTACTCATTCAGCAAGAGGTTGAATGGGAAACGGGAGTCCCTTTACCCAACCATATTCAGCATTGAATAAAATAAACAAAATATATTTACCCACATTCTCTGCAGGGGGCAATGTTTCTTTTATGAAAGAAAGAAAATCTCCTTTTAAAAAAACTCTTAGTTCAACATTACTGACATTTCAAAGAATTTATTACAAGTGTTTGAGATCCAGGAGGAACAACAAAGTTGAAATTGCTTTCAGAGTGGCAGGGGGAATTAGTTTATCAAGAATATACTTACTATATACTTGGTAATTCTTTGCCATTGTCTATATTTACCATTCCTGTGTACTATTCTGTAGATTAGTCAAATCATGCAGAAAAGCATTTGACAATGCAGGCGACATATTCACATCTCTGACTATGGAAGCTCACATCAAGCAGCAATAAATGGAAAGTGTAAGGAATCGACACGAGATCGAGTGGCTAATCAAATGCGAGCCTTTATTGGGAGCGCTCCCGGGAGAGGTTCACCAGCCCCGAAGAAGATGGGGGCCGGTGAAGTCGAGTGCCAGGAGGGGAGTGAGTGGGTTTTATAGGATCCCGGGGTAGGGGAGAGGCGGATCAGGCAGTAAAGGGCTGGTATCCATATATGGTGGTGTTGGTTGAGCGTGAGCCTTCCAGGTGGCTGCATCTGGGTGCTAAAGCCAAGCATCAGCTGTGTGGGGAAGTCCCTTTGCCCCATCCTGTTTGTCCAGGCCCCCGAGACCCACCGACCTTACAGAAAGGATGCCGTGCTCACAGTGGGTGGAAAGATTCTTGCAGCATTTGAACATGGCAAGTTACAGCTTCTCAAGGAAAAGAGCACCACTCTGGTCATGACAAGGGGCACATCCATGGCCTGTCTGCAGCGAGTTCAGCAGTGAGCCTAGAGCCACACATACTGTCCAGTTCCCTCACTGTCTCTCGAATGTGACTTGATAAACTAATCCCAATGCCTAGTTCAGATGGATTCTGAAACCATTTTGCCTTCATGTGCATAGATGCAGGTTTTAGTGGCAATTTGAGGTGCCCAAAACGTGCTGACTGACACTTCACTCTGAATGAGGAAAACAGAGCCAGTATTTGTGTGAATTAATATTTTTGTGCTTTCCTGATCAAGTGCTATTCTTCATATTTTAGCCTCAATTTATTTCTCACAGGTTGGGGGTAAATTTTCTACAGGCTTTTAAACTGACTTCTAAAGTATAGATTTGCAAGTGAATATTATCAAGGTGGTAAAGATAGCACTCTTATTGTTATCTACAACCATTTATCAAGCACCTAAGCTGTGCACTGTGGCCATAGGGAAGGTTTGCAGAACAGACAGTGGTGCCATAGACAGAGCATGGTCTCCAGAAGCAGACAGACTTGGGCTTGGATGCTGGCTCCGCTGGACACTTGGGTGCTGTCAGCCCATCCTTCTCAGCCTTAGTGTCCTCATTGGTTGGAGCATTGATGTGGAGATTAAATGAGATGACTCACTTGAGAGTATCTAATTCAATTTATGATAGATAGCTGGCACTCAGAAAATTATCACTTTCCTGCCTGACTTTTTCTTTCTTGACTCTAGATATTAGAATATAAGGAGGAATATGAGATAAATAGACCCACTCAAAGTTGAACAAAAAGCAAATAGTCATGGGAATATAAAAATGCATGTGTACATAGTAAAATTATGCACTGCACACTACAAAAAAACAACAACATCTAAACTAGAATGAGGCTAATAATTACCCACCTGTCTTGTAGAGTCAAGTCAGTGAGGTTCTGAGGACCTCTGAGGAGGGGAACTCAGCAAGGGAGGGACAGCACAGGCAACACAGGGCATGCCTGTGTGGACACCTCAGAGAGGTGCTTAGAGCAGGAAGAAAGAGCCATGTGCCCTTTCTTCATGTAATCTTAAAGGATTATCACTTTAACCCACAGAACCTCAGTTTATCCACCAATATTATTACAAATAAATGAATTTTTTCTTCTAAAATTCCAAGTTGTGTTTTTTAGTGTAGGGGTAAACAGGGAGACTTGATCTCAGTTCTGCTCCAGTCTAGCTGCATGACATTGAGCAAGTCACCTAATCTCTGGGACTCAGTTGTGTCACTCATTACATGAAAAGTTTATATTAGATGATCTTTAAGTCCTTTTTCAGTTCCATATTTTATTTGTGAAATAACATCAAATAATGTGTTTTGAATTGTCTGGAAAGAAAGAACTACGTACAAGTGCTGTCCAGAAAAAAAATCCAGCCATAAATGCCTGTATTTTTCATATTATATGGCTGGATACTTTCTGGACAGCCTACATATGTACAACACCGTAACCCATGCTACATATGTGATACTCAAAAAGTATTTCTGATAATATTTGGCTAATATTTGCAGTATGTTTTAAAATTTACAAAGTACATTTTTATGTACATTATTCCATACATCGCCTCATGAGTTCACACTTTTAATTAGAATAATCACTATTATTTATCAAATGTATCTATGTATCTTATACTCTCTAAGTACTTCAGTTTCTTATTTTCTCTTCCTTAGAGGAGACAAAAATTATTTTCATTCAGATCTAAGGAAACTGAGTCTCAGAAAGTTGAAGCAACTTCCTCAGTGATACTGGTCAGACTTCAAAGTGTCACCGTCTATATTTTTCTGCCTCTGCAATGTTCATATGGGTTGTTGGTGAAATAGATATTCTTATTTTCTTATTTGGATGCTAGCATTTTCTAAGACAATGTTTTTCAAGAGTCTTCCACAAAACACTCATCCAAAGAAATTTTATTGAAAAAGACACATTGGTAGGTAGGTAGGTAGATAGACAATGGGTAGGTAGGTAGAGATGATAGATGATAGATGATAGATAGATGATAGATAGATAGATAGATAGATAGATAGATAGATAGATAGATACCACATACTATGTGTCGCTCCTAGATATTTTGCAATGAATATTAGAATACTGAAATATGTCCTGTAGTAGAGATATCTAGATACCATTATTAACCAAGAAATTCCCAAACTTATGTAAACCACTGAACCTTTTTCCCTCATGTAATGGTAATTAATATCCTGCAGAAAATCCTTTAGGAACTCTTGCTCTAAGTTCTTCTTCTCTAATTATTGTAGCCTCCACACATGCAAAAATTCAAAGACCCACTCTAATGGATTAGACAGTGGAGAAAAGGAAATATAGAAAGATTGAGAAAAATGGGATGGTGAAATGCAAAAACAAAGCAAGAACAGGGAAAACTAAAACCAAGAATGGTCCTTATACTTGGCAATGAGCAAAGTCGTTCAGCCAAAATCATAAGGAAATGTCTGTCTGCGTTGCCTCAGCTGAGGTCTTAGAGACCTTGTCTTTCAGATGGTGATTCCTCCCCCTCCTCTTCTTCACTGCTCATTACTTCTCCTGTTCACATACCATTGCACCTAGAGTCAGGTCTCCCTATGGCAGGGCATGGAGAAGTGACAGCAGGGTACCACTGGACCACATAGCCCCAAACCCATGGAATCAACAGTACTGAGGCAGGGCACACCCTCGCCTCTCCTCACCTCTGTGCTCCTGTCTTTTGGAATTTCTAGTGGTCAGAAGATTCCACAATACCTTGACAACCTCATTCTCCACTCCTGTGTTTTAAGAAGGGATAGATTCCAAACAGCAGGTCAAGTCAGTTTGAAATCTATATGGCAAGCCTCTGGAGTCCCACCCAGGCTGTCACAACTCCATGTCTGTGGGGCATTACTCCCATCCTGGCTCTGGCTCTTTCCATTTTCTGTCAAAAAAAAAAAAAAAAAGAAGAAGAAAGAAAAGAAAAGAAAAGCCCCTCGGGGGGCCTGCTGTTTTCCTTCTCTTTCATCCTCTACTGTTGAGATCTAAGTTGGGTATTCTGCCTTCAAGTACCACCTCTAAGCCCCATGAATGCATAGTTAAGACAGAGAAGATGCCACACTGAGAATACCAGTTGCAGAGTCTCTTCTTTTGTGCATAAGAGGAACCCACACAGCAAAGGTTCATTTGTTTCTCTGAGTGGTTGTCAACTGGAAAAGGCAGTTCTGTGTCTTTGGCCACTCGGTGTGGATGCCTGTGAGGCCACAGATGAGTGTAGCCATGGAGGGAGCACCCTGCATGTGTATGTGACGGCTCTCCTCTGGGAACTAGTAGGCTGAGTCTAAAGACCCAGGTGGACTTCCAGTTAATGAAACCTTTCCAGCTCAACACATTTTGTCTGAACTGTCATTTGACAGGGGTCATCCTGGCACCATCAGTTAGTTTTCTACACCAGAAGATATTTAACTGTCATAAAAAAGAAGTAGTTAAGGGATCTCCTTCTCTTCTTAGCTGGATCCCATCTCCCAGAGGCTGGCTATTCTTTCCAGAGCTGAATTCCGCATCCCTGCATTGTGAGGCTACAAATGTGGCACTTAATGGGGACAAAGCAACAGGGAAGGTTTCAGAGAGATTTCAGAGAAATTCTCTCACTTCCCCCCAGGAAAGCTGTCCTTAGTCTGGTTGACTTAGAAATTTCTAATTTTTAAATCAGGGGGAAAATAATCTTGTACTACCTAAGGTTCTAAAATTTGACATTCCTTAAAGTAGTTACCACCTTCAGTACTCTGCACCCCATGGAAGGAATTTGATCAATTTAGGGCTAAAACCCAATGGTACTT
>PVKE010021977.1:0-25976 GCA_004027555.1 Craseonycteris thonglongyai
GGTGGAGCAGTTCTGTGGGTTCTAGCTGATGAGAAGAGGATATGTATGTATTTGGGCAGGTAGGCTGTGGCAGAAACTGTAAGTTGACTCTTAACACTTGCTCGTATCTTTTCCCACAGTAATAGAACCCCCTGATTCTTAGCTGGCTCATGACAGGGCAAAATGGAGACCATACTCAGCATCATTTGCAGGTCGGTTTAGTCATGTGACTCATTCTGGATAATAGGAAGTGGTGTGCAGTGTCCTCAAATTCTTAAATGACGTAGAGGTGCCTTCTGCCCTCTGGATCCTTGCAGGCTGAAAAGGGGGCATAATGGCTGAGGTTCCAGTGTGTACTGTAGATGGTGCCTGTCAGTAGTGATTGGGCTGTAAGCCACACAGCAAATGTGAAGAGTAGCTCCGTTACCTGACACCGTGGAGGGTCCTACGAGGCTGGACAGCTACCTCTAGACTTTTTAAATGTAAGAGAGAAATACACTTCTACCGGTACTTGTTAAGTCTTAGTTGCATTGGAATTTCCATTTATCTCAGCTAGATGTAATCCTCGCTAACAGAGTGAGCAAGGCTTGATGCAGAAAGACCAAGGGTACCAAGACCCAGGGAAGAGAAGTTAATAAGACGAGCAACAAAATTCCCATGGATAGAAATCATCAAGATGTGATGGATGGCCTAGGAACCAAGGTAAGGTGAGGAGATGGACAAGTTACCCTAAGCTGCATTTTTTTTTTTTTAAAGATTTACTTTTATTGTTTTTGATAGAGAGAGACAGAGAGAAAGGGGAGGGCTCAGAGCAGTCTCCATAGTTGTATGTCATTAGTTTTCTGCATAGTTTCATTCCACAGGTGGGCATGGGGCTGCACAGAACAGGAACCGGGATGGCAGCTTGGGGCTGCGCGGGGTAAGAACCAGTCGGGGGCCTTCCACACAAAGGGGTGAGAACTGAACTGGGGGCACACCCCAGTTCAGCATATGGATCTGTGTGAGCTGGGGCCAGGATTTGATCCTCGGACTCTGGAGCTGCAAATGAGCACTCAACCCACTGAGCCATCCCGGCATCCCCTTGGGCTGCATTTTAAATGATGCTATAATGGGGAGAAAAACAAGAAAGAGAGTTGTTTCCAGGGCAGGGTAGGGGTTTTTGTGAAGTTTCTTTATTATTATTTTGAAGTTTCACATGATCTTTAGTTATGTTTTTTAACAATTTATTTTATTGTTTGACAGAGACAGAGATAATGGGGAGGGCCCAGAGCAGTCTCCACTGCTGCACATCATTATTTCTGACACAGTTTCATTCCATGCATGTGAATGCAGGGCTGCACAGGGTGGGAACAGATCCTGGAGCCTCTTGCATGGGAAGCACAACCCTGTAAACTGAGGGTTGGGGGGGGGGGCTCCCCATGTGAAGCATGCCCCTGTGAATTGGGAACCTCCTGCATGGGAAGCATGCCCCAGTTCAGCTTATGGGTCCTCCAAGGCCAGGGCCAGGACTTGATCCCTGGACCCTGTGGCAGCAAGGTGAGCGCTTAACCCATTGAGCCATCCTGACACCCCGTCTTTAGTATTCTATAGGACATGGGGGAACAGCTCATAGTGGAGAGGTTCAGGTATGGGAGAGGAGACCTCTGAGGAGGCCCAGGATGGTCCTGAGTGGAGGGCACAGTTCCCAGGATCAGCTTGAGCAGGTTCATTGCTTCTTCTGAGTCTCAGAAAAAGAAGGGAGAGGGAAGCAGAAAGAAATGCCTTTGAAGGTGTTGGTTTGGGGAACTGAGGGAGTTTATACTTTTCACTTTCATTTTTCTTGGTGAGGTAGGTTACCCTTGGGAAAGTAGGTGATGGGATTATGGTGACCTTGAGAAGAAAGAAGGTCTGAAAGGCCACCATGGGAGGAGAAGGAGCCAAGGGTAACAGGTCTACCTGGCTTCATATGGGGAGGACCAGTGTGATTCCAGTGGTAGCCTTTGTGGAATGTGATGATAAAGACCAACATGAGGCAAACCAATGAAGTGGTATGCCTTGAAGCAATAACCGATGACGCTGAGCCATTTTACCTGATACCACTGCTTCAGTTAGGGCTGCTGCACAGTAAGGCTACCCAGGTGCACATCTGTTGCATAGAAACAGGTGACAGAGCCTTTGCGGTTAGCACCCCACAAACAGCCTTCCCCCGGAGATGTATACCAATGACCGATGCACTCATCATTGGTTTGGTCTCCAATTTGTTAGCAACCTTATGGAAAAAAAGGGGAAAAATCAAGACGACTGCTCTCTTAAATGGCCCATTTGTCACTTGTTCACTGATAGCAAAGGGAAACTGTTCAGCAACTTGGAAGGAAAGGAGTTGGGATCCTTGGATAAACCCAAAATAGGTCACTAGACTAGAAATGTTGAAGGTGCCTAGACGGCCATATTATTTCTTTGCATGACCCTTCTCCATGGGACATCTTGCCTCACATCAACTTTTGTTTGGTAACCCAAATTCTCCGGTGTTTTTCTCAAGTGCTAAGGTTAGAATTAGTACACCCCCCCCCCCCCACCAAACAACAAACAAACAAACAAAAAACCTCTTCAATTTAACCAACCTGCAAGGTTCTAGATGATTTTACTTGACAAACTGTGAGGACTTGAGCATTAGGACACTGAGAAGCGTATAGGCCTGCGGCCTGGGGGTTGCTTTTTGTCTTGGCGTCTGCATGGACAGAACCTTTGTATCCCCCTAATTCACATGTTGAAACCTTGACACCAGTGTGATGAAGGTGGCTTCTTTGGGAGGTAATTAGGGTTAGATTAGGTCATGAGGGTGGGAGGTCTGATAGAATTACCAGTTTATGGAAGAGGATGAGTAAGATCTGTGCTCACACATGGAGGACAGACCATGTGAAGACACAGTGAGAAGAGGGCTATCTGCAAGCCAGGAAGAGAACTCTCACTAGAAACTGAATCAGCTGACACCTTGATCTTGGACTTCCAGAATCCAGAACTGTGTGAAGATAAGGCTTCTGCTGTTTGAGTCCCCCAACCCAGTCTACAATGGCAGCCCACGCTGACTAATATAGCATCACAATATAAAAACCAACCAATCAACCATCCAAATAACTCACCAATGATCCAACCAACCGTCCAACCAACCAACCAACCAACCACCCACCCACCCACCCACCCACCCACCCAAAGAAGAGTATGGTTACATATTGTTACCCAGTAAAACTTCTAATACCAAGAATTCTTAGTTCTCGAGCAGCATGGTGACTACAGGGTGCTACATGATGCTATCTCGGAGGGTAGAGTGCCCAATCCTGGCATTACAGCTCTTGTCCTAGCCTTCCATTTTTTAAGGCTTGCTGCCATATTGGGGTCTTGATCATGGTGTCAGTAGAGTTAAATTTCATACGGAAACGTGTAGGGAACACATGCTGAGAACACTTGCTTACCAGTGATATTAAATCACCTTGTTATTTATTACCATCTAAAATCCTTTAATTTGCATGTGGTCTCTTCTCATATGAGTACTTCAAGTAAATCTGAATTTGTTTAGACAATTTTATGGGTACTGTAAAACCACACTTGAATTTCAGGCCTTTGTAGTAGTCCAGCCAAGATGCTCTCCAATTAGAAATAATTGCTGTTAATGCTGTTACGATGTGGTGGATGCCCACTTACCCCAGACCTTTGTTCTACTAAATCCCCTGAGAATCTCTTCTTTATACTTCAACAAATAGCCAGACCCCTAGAATATACGCTTTTGGAATTGTAATATAGGAGCAATATTGTGCCTGTCTCTTAATTAACCTTGTTAACCAAGGATTTGGAACATCAATTGGTTAGTCTAAGAGGGCCTTTTGATCCTCTCAGTACACATCTACAGTTGAGGAGGATGTCACTCTAGTGAAATAAAGCGCCTTTTATTCTTTGGCATACACCAAATAGCTTTATTATTCTTTGAGTAATGATGTAATATTCTTGTTTAATGAAATAATGTGTATAAAGTGCTTAGCTTCATGCCAGGCACAATAAATATTAGCTATCATTTTTACCATAAAAGAAAAATTTTAAAAGGCTTTCTGAATGAAACGGAAATATAGGAGCAATTTTCAGAATCATCAGACAGCTCAAGATAAATTGGTGTCTGTGAATTCTAGACACCACATTCCATTGCCTCTAAGAGCAATTTACCCCCAAGATATTCAAACCCTTTTCTTTTGTCTCTCACAGGGTCTTCCAAGGTATTTCTCTTCCTTTTTTGCTCCCCACACAAAAGAAGGTAAGAGAAAAAGTCTGCTGTTTTTCTTGCAAGGCAGGTGGCCCCTCTGGCCTGGGAAGGGGTTCCAGGGGATGGCAATTAACACATTTTTCTTAATCTCCCTCTTACAATCAATCTCCAAAGCATGAAAGAAGTTGGTCAGTTGATTGAACTATAAGAATACAACTCATCTGAAATGAAGGCAGCACTGATGAATACAAATGAATAAAATTGTCCATCCTGTGGAAAAATACCTCAGCATGAATCACAATTTAAAATGCTAAATTAAACACTTGAAATTGACCATGATTTTTTTAGATTAATAGATAGCAGTTCATCTAAGTCAGTAGAGTGTCATTTTCAGAGTAACAAGCAACTATTCTTTGATCTCTTCTAGGAAAAAAGTGTGATCCCATTTAGAATTTGATCCAGGGTCACTACCTTATAAGATCATTCCGGTAACACATAGTAAGGCTCCCTGACATATCTTCAGCAGGATAGGCACTTAGTCTGTGAGTGTCCAGGGCATGTAAAAGTATTTGTGTGGCTGCTTTGTAAAGAAAGACTTGGGAAGCTGGCCATTTATACACCAGGGGGCACAGGTTCAAAAAGGTCAAGGCTGAGAGCAAGGTGATAGGAAATCCAGAGCTCTGTGTCCTCCGGAAGGAGAGCGTTCCAGCTGAGCACTCACCATGCCTGTCCCCTTCACCCCCTGTTCCAGATGCAGGCTCCAGCCATCTGCTCCATTGAGATGACCAGAGCAAAGGGAAGTTTGTGAGGAAGAGGATTCTCTCTCACATCTGTTGTAAGCAGAGATGAAAAAATGGATGGCTTTTTAACAAAAGTCAACAAAAAGCAGATAGCAACATTATTTTCAAAGGTACTGACTGAAAATATGAGTCCAAATTGCAGAATAAGAATGGTACTATACTCTCCAGATATATCCTATCAGACAAAAATCCTTTTCTTCATTGAAATAAGCAATATGTAATGTTGGGTATCAGATGAAATCAGTATTAGAGTTGATCTTCAGTCCTTCTTCTTTTGGCCAAGGAAGCCATCCATAACCTTGAACGTGCCCATATATTCAGCCAAGAGAAGGGCCATCTTGAGGGGCATGACACTAAAGGAACATAAGAGTAAACTTTCTTGGTTATCGTTCATGAAAGTATCTTTATCAGCTCAGCTCAAAAGCATCACCAACTTGTTTAGATGAAATCATTCATACACACACACACACACACACACACACACACACACACACACATTAATATGTACCCTCAGGGTCACCTGGGGGTTGTCTACCATGTTGGGGGACACTGGCCCAGGGTCTCTATATCTCTGCTTGCTTTGTTTATGTTATTCAACTTACTTCTCATGTCTGTTTCCAAAGCTCCACTACATTATGTGACGACTGCTAGGAGGCAGTGGTCTTATGGAGTTGGACCAGCATGGCTTAAATCCTAGCTCTGTCATTTACATGTCACCTCAGGCAAGCTACTTAGCTCCTAAGTCTCAATTTCTTGCAGTGTAAAGTAAGGTCATGAATCCTTCTTTCCAAGACTATTGTGAGGATTAGATGCAAAAGTTCCTCAGACCTTTGGCCAGACCCAACTAAGACTACTCACCTTCACCACCCCCACTCGCTCCTCCTAACAGAGTGCTCTGACCCCTTTGGTCCTCACGATCACACTGCAGAGCAAGGAGAGGCACAGTGAACAGAGCAGGCACAGTAAACCTGAGACATGTCCTAAGGGCAGGGTACAAAAAAGGACCCTGCACTCGCTGTCTCTCTAGGGCCACCCCAAAATATCCAGGTGGTTCCTGCCTTCCCCATCTTGAGGTCTCTGGTAAATGTTACCTTCTCCATGAGGCCTCTCCTGATCACCATACTGAAAATTA
Organism: Craseonycteris thonglongyai; assembly: GCA_004027555.1. Taxonomy (NCBI): domain Eukaryota; kingdom Metazoa; phylum Chordata; class Mammalia; order Chiroptera; family Craseonycteridae; genus Craseonycteris; species Craseonycteris thonglongyai. Next base: position 6,140 of record PVKE010021977.1, read on the forward strand.
AATATCAACTTGCATCCCTCTACTTTTCACTCTGGGATTTCCTTTTCCTGCTTTATATTTCTTCATAGCATTAATGACCATCCAGGATACCTTTTCTTTTCTATTTTAAAAATTTGCTGCCTGCCCTCTCCCCACCAGGAAGGTAATTTCCACGAGGATGGGGACTCTTGTCTCTCTTGTTCTCTGCTGTCATCCTGATCCTAGGATGGTCACACCAGGCACTTTCTACTGCTTGTTGAATGAATATTTGAAGAAGTGTGTTCTGTGATTCCTTTCACTGAACTTCTTCAGGTTTCCAAAGCCTTCTCAGGAACTATGTAGATCTCTCTCAGTCTGGGGCCCAGAACGAATATCTTATAGAAGTAAATATAAACACTATAATTATTTTAAAAATTAGAAAAATTAAATTCCATGTTCTTTATAATTGACATGACATGATGGTCATATAAACCACTATTAGGCAAGAGGTGCCACTGTACTGAGAACACACACACTGCCCAATAGACAGTGCCTTACAGTCAGTCATCTACAAATGGGAACAAGCACTGACTTCCGCATCGTAAATAAGGAAACTGAGCAGAGAATGAAGGTCATGCTCGGAGTCACAGACTAAGAAAGGATGATAACCCGAGATTGCAAACTCCTTGTGAAAGACCCTTTGCCCTGCCCCGCGTGGCCTCAGTCAGCTGTGTCAATCAGCATTCCTGTTGCAGGTGAAGCCTGGCGAAGTGAAGGGGTGTAAGAATAATTTGGGTTCATTGCACAAAGTAGATACAACTAGGTAAAGAGAGAAGACATTTGCTTAGGAGTATGGGAGAAGGACAATGGCTTCTAGTCATGCGGTGGGCATGAGATCTATGCTCAAACAACTGAAGAACTGTTGTTGCCAAGAGGAATGGAATTACAGTGTGAGAGGGAACAGCTAGAACCAACGGAAGTTAAAACAAGACAGATATCAACTCAACAGAGGGGAGTAGTTCAATAATGGAACGTACTTCCTTGCAAAGCAGAAACCCCTATGAAGGGAAAGCATGACTAGATGGTCTGTTACAGTCTAGAAATCAAATGGAGGCAGAGAAAATCAGCAGGTGCTTCAGCGATTTGGCATTTCTTGTAACTGGGTCAGATGTTCATAAACAGCAGCTGATGTCTCTCAGCATGGAAACTCAATGGCAAGCAGAGAAGGATGGCAAAGATGCTCTATTGCACTTTTAAGAGGTGGTGATCTTTTCAGTTTTTCCCCCCAAGTTCTTTAACCATGTTATAGTGCAAGTTTATCCTCTTATTGACAGGATAATTTTATTTGACTTTTATTTGACTATTCCTCAAATTCCTGAAATATCTGGCTTACAGTCTGGCCTTGACTTTGAGCCTTGTGCTCAAGGAAGCAAGGACACAAAGCTATTCCAACATGATTATTCTATGCTGAGCATAAAAAAAAGAGCTTCTCCTGAAAAGAAATCATTTCAATTTGTCCACAACTTTATCCACTTCTTTTTGAAAATAATGCAAAAAATACTAAGATGGCTAGAAGGACCCAACTCCATTTTCTAGGCTTTTGGGAGGCACTGCAACTATGCAAATTTGAGATTGTGTCAGCAAATGGGCACAAGGAAGCAATAGAAATTCATTCATGTAACATATATTTTGTGGCTTTTCCTGGTAGTATCTGGAATAAATTATTGATTGGCGTATTAGAGAGGTAATAGTAGCTGCTATTTGTTACCTTTTTAAAAACACCATGATGTATAAAAACCTTGGCATATACAAATAGAGTTTTTCTTGTAGGATAGCATCTACTATCTTTCTGACTGCATATTCTGGTTCCAGAATTGGCAACAGAGAAGGACAACTAGGAGGGAAAAAAACATTAATAAAAACAGTTCTTGCAAATTGGGATAAAAAGGTTATAAGATATCATCAATTATTTGCTTCTTACCCTTCCTAGATTTGGTCTATTTCTATATTTATCTTATCAACATAATAATAACTAGAATTTGAAATGGGAAATGATGATTCTAATTAATACACTGATGTTACAATCTGCATATATAGGAAACTATATTAAACAAATGGTCTAAATATTGGGGGGATGCCAGGATGTCTCAGCCAGTTGAGTGCTCGTCTTGCAGCTCCAGGGTCTGAAGATCAAATCCCAGCCCCAGCCTGTGTGGACCCAGTTTGGTTTTCACTGGGGCAAGCTCCATCCAGGAGGCCCCTGGCCTGGTTCCTGCCCTGCACAGCCACGCATCCACCTGTGGAATGAAACCATGTAGAAAACTAATGATGTGAAACTATGGAGACGGCTCTGGGCCCTCCCCCTTCTCTGTCTGTTTTTCTCTCTCCCTCCCTCTGTCAAAAACAATAAAAATAAATCTTTAAATATTGTAAGGCAAGTATTTAAAAACTGCCTGCCATCTCCATATGATGCAGAATTGGGCACTTGTGTCCCTTCAATGATTTCTGTCCTTCTGTGGAATCAGGGATGAGGGTAGGAAAGAGGTGGATGGAAAGAGAAATGTGAGCAGGAATGCTGAGGCGTAGCTGAGCAGACCTGGCTGTTGGGTGGCTGGGACACAGCCTTCATCAACCATCTGCAGCAAAGTCAATGTTTTAAATACAAACACATTTGAGGAAGGGAGAAACTTTGAAACCATTTATAAATCAGGCTGAATCCTAGAAAATATTTTTTAAACAATTAAAAAAACAGATAGAACAAAATAAAATAGATGGCCAATCATTTAAAAAAAATGTATTTCCTTTGAAATCAAAGGACATACTTACCCAGTAGCACAACCTTCAAACATTCCAGTTTTTATAAAAAATGGGCACACAATGGTGGTTTTGATCCCCCTTTTTTTCTGGGCAAATGTTTCTATAAATATAGATTCAGCAAATCCAAAGGCTGCAAATTTACTTGCACAATAATCTGAAAAAGACAAACAATGCTAATGTGTATTTTGAAGTTTTAAAAATGGCACCACATTAAGATTTCCTCATAACACTAATACCAACAGTGAGCGGGACAACAATTTCAGAGTTCTTTCTCGTACGATCTTGGTCTACTCATTGGAACAAGAAGAGTGGGAAGGGCATAGTCATGTAAAGGCCAGTTGATAACCACCAAGTGGATGCTGGGAAAAGCAGAGCTGAGGAAAACTCCTGTGGGTCTGCTGCTAGATTTTACTTCTACTCTAGTGCATGTGCAGGCACTGTGTTAGCTGTTACATGGGGCATGAGACTTGTGCCCAATGCCTGCCTCAAAAAACTTCAATCCAATAGGGGCAGGAAGACACAGAAAAGAAACAAAATAGTAAGTGATACAAGCATCGAGGCAGAAGAGGGCAGTGTGGTTCATGATACTCAGATCAAGTTTTCTTCCAACTACCACTCCTCTTTCTTCCACTTCCAGAGGAGAAAGGGGGACATAGTAAAGCTACCACAACCTCTTAAATACCTTGAAAATGCAGGGAAAGTCGAAAGCGGCATTTATGTCAGTTTTGGAGTTTTTGTCATCATCACGCTTATCGTGTAAACACCTGAATATTCAAATTGATCAATGGAAAAGTTTGTAGTAGTAAAGGCATTTAGGTGGACTCCTACTTTCTTTTGTTTCTCATAGTCAAAAAAGGTATACTCACTTGCTCTGTTGAGAAGCAGCTACTATTAATACATCTGGCAAGAACCAGGCTACAAGTACCAGGCGTGGGGCTATTGGGGGTTGCTGTTGCCCAAGACAGTGGATAAAATAATAGGCATAGTGAGGGGAGAGAAGTCCCAAGCACCTTCCAAGTTCATGTGGCATTTGGTATAAATGCAGCTCACTGAGCCCCTAAGCCCCTGAGATTAGGATGAGCAGATATGGCCCAGGACCAGGGAATCTGCTTTCTAAACAGCACTCTTGATGGTTGTGATGCAGGGGAGCCAAGATCCACACACAGGAATTGTTTCTAGGGTGAGTTGGAGAGTCTATCTGAAGATAGAGACACTATGTCACAAAAAAAGATTAATAGGAGCTGTAATTACACCTGTTTCATTGCCAAGTTCCATGATTTATCAGACATAAAAGAGAGAGGTACTAACCCTGGATGAATTTTAAGGACAGAGGGTCCAGAGAGATGTGCATACACCGGTAATATTTTGGGTGACTGGTGGGTCTGAGAATCCCGCCCACACAACTGAGATGGACAGTGTACTTAGACTAGTGTGAATCTTGAACTGTGCTGCTCAGCTCAAAAGCATTCACAGGTACGCAGTTGGCAATCTGGCCAAAGTTGTGCGAGTGTTGCAGCTCGGGTCTCTGAGGCATGAGTCTCAGGGAGCAGTGTAAGCCAGTACCTGGGACATTGCTCTAGGAGAGAGGTGGCTGGTAGAAAAAGACAACATTTCTGCTGCTCCTAGAGCCAGCTCCTGAGCTGGGCCACCTTCACCAAGGATCTTGGTGCATCTCTTTGACCCTCCCCACTGCTAATGCCAAGTCAGTAGCACAGGAGATGAAAATGACAACTTTCTGCAAGTCTTCCAACTAGTGGAAAAGTAAAGAGGTGAAGTTTAGGTTTCTTGGGGTGGAGGAATTTTCTCCAAACTGACAGCAGGGGGAGACCACTTAATGGAAATATCAGAAGGCAGATGGGCTTTCTCAACATCCTGAAAACCATGCCAGGCAAATTCGGGGTTGGGAGGTGGGGGGGACTATGCTAATCACTTGTGTAAAAACATTAAGCAGTAAGGTCTTCCTCTTTCTCTCTATTCAAACCCAGGATACTGTGTAAGATCCAATGATTCCGAAGTGCACAGTTCAGTTTTGAGCGAGTATATCTAGTGGCAGTTTTGGTGCACAATGAAGTTCTCAGCCACTTCCCTTGTTGAATATATTTCTGAATTTATTATCTGTATTATTAGTGCATCAAGTCAGTGCTAATCAGAGCTATTACATAAGTTAAAGTTAGAAAAAAATTGTGAAATATTCTAGTTCTCTTACCTGCTAGCCCATTTACCCCAATTAATCCAGCTGAGCTTGAAATGCAAACCAAATGTCCATGGTCATTAGCGATCATAGCAGGTAGAAAGGCTTTATAAGTCTAAGAAGAGCAAAGTGAAACTTTTTAACATTTGACACTTTTTCCAGATGTTTACATGGTCTTTATAACAATTAAAAACCATTTTTAAGCTCATAACAAATACCTGAAGGCACTGGGATATAAAAGTTTAAACATCTGGAAAGTAACCGTCTTAACTTGTTTAACCTATTAAACCAGTATTTTCCTGATGGCAATTCCAGTATTATTTCAGACTTGTATTTTGCTCAAATTTTCCTTTCAAAAGCATATTAATACTATTAAGACAATAATTGAAGCAGCAGAGGAACAGCTTAGTTGTGGCAGCCATAATCCAAAAAGGAAAAGATATGATTATTTAGATTTAAATTGCCTTTTCCCGCCCTTGGATCATACTTGAATTTCAAATTTTTCTGGACATTGTTCACAGGACATGCTGCTATTGGCTTCATTTAAAAAATTATCACTTTTTTAACTTCATCCTTCCCTACTGCTTTGAATAATGGTTTCTTGTTTTTTATTCCATGTCATAAAAGAGAATATCTGTTAGAAAGGGGATGTATGCTGTGTCTGAGGACTACTGAACACCTTCCCCTTTGATGTGGAATCTGGAGAAAGAAGGTAAAGGAGAGAGCAATGAGTTTTGGGAGCAGATGTATTCTGCAACAAGGAAATAATTAACCAAATATGAATCTCTGCATATTTATATGCCATATATTTGTATTTCATATTTATTTTCTAATAGGAATAAATGAGAAAAGGAATCTCTTCTAAAAGTTAAACCACCTTCATCTATATCACAATGAGTTTCAAAGAGAAAGTCATATGTAGAGAGAAGTAGAAAATGAAAACAAGCAAACCACGCAGCCTAAGAAAACGCACCCTGAGTTCAGATGCTCTGTGATGAGTCACTTCACTTCTGCCTGAGGACACACCTTTCGGGAGTCTAGTCACCATGTGCTCTCTGACCCCCTAGCAATTACGTGCCTGCTTTGTGCAGGTGCTCAAAGAATGTACCTGGACTTGCCCAGAAAGAGTGTACAGAGTGAGGCCAGAGGAACAACAGCATTTGGGGAACAAGAACAAAGAGAAAGAGAAAGAGACCATGAAAGAGACCAGGGGAAGTGGAGAGGTGGCAAAAGAACACAAAAACCACTGGAGGAGAGACTTTTAAGGAGATCGTATCATTATCTTCAGTCTGACCACATATTCTAACTTCATTCTAACGAAGGCGAGGGGCATTTGGGACAAGACAACATAAATCATTTGTAGCGGTTCCTGAAGGAACATGGCAGCCAGTTAGTTCTGAATCTTTCCATCTTTCTCCTGAAAACAAAAGAGAACACCAAGACTACCCCCAGCGCCATTACAGTTGGTGAAACTAGGGGACCGAAGGCCCGTGAGCTCCAAGTCACACTGGAAGGCTGTGGCCGTGGAGTTGGGCGGAGTCCACGTGGAGAAGAGTGAGTAGAGTGAAGGGCATCTCAGATCTCCAGCAGATACTCACTCCTGAAGGAGAGAGCTGGCCCAGGGATGGATGAGCTGTGAGCAGGGTGGGAAGGAAAAGGGCTCAAGGGCTGGGAGAGGAAGAATGAGGGAATGTGCCAGGTGTGGGGATGCCGGATTAAGCAACCACCAGGAAAATGCAACTTCTGAAAGCAGGCACATCACCTTGGAAGTCAGGTGCGGTGCCCCTTCGTGCAGACAGCACACACTCATGGGGGGGCTCCTGGTAGATAACCTCCTTTCCCCGGTTAGGTACTGAGTCAGGTGACTAGATGTGGTTTGGCCAGAACAGACCTGACTAATGCTTGCTTATTAACAGTGCCCGCTTTCACTTACGACAGTTCCAGCTTAGGCAAATGATAGGTCACCCTGGTCATGTCTAAGGGCTGACACTTGAGCAAATCTTTTACCTTCTGTGATCCTTATCTCACTGAACTGTTTTAAGAATGACACCTGAGGTACGTAGGACAGTACCTGGACAACAAGAATGGCCGTACCACCATGAGGACAGCGTGCCTTCCCGGGAGTCTCTGAGCAGAGCTCTGGGAGGCGTGTGTTAAGTTAGATCAGGATGGGACGACTGGGTAGAGAACAAGTCTAAAACCAAGAAGTCTGTGCTTTCGTTAGAGGTTAATAATATGGTAACAGAACGAGAGGAAGATAGGATGACACGTCAGAGTAGCGTTATACTTCTTACGAGAAGAAAAAAATAATTACCCATAAATGTGCTTTGAAATTCACATCGAAAGACTTTTCCATAAGCTCATCTGGGCAGTCGAGGAACTTTTTACCTGTTACGATGCCGGCATTATTGATTAGGATGGAAACGTCACCAACTTCTTTTTTAACCTGAATTGAGTAACAAGAGCAATACCACCAATGTAGTATAGTAATTCCTTATTTTTAAAAAAGATTTATTTTTGTTTTTGACAGAGACAGAGAGAAGGGGGAGGGCCCAGAGCAGTCTCCATACTTGTACGGCATCAGTTTTCAACATGGTTTCATTCCACACAGGTCGGCAGGAGACGCACAGGGTGGGAACTGGGCTGGGGGCCTCCTGCATGGGAAGCATGCCCCCTCAAGCCAGGGGCCAAACTGTGGAATGAGAACCAAACTGGGGGCCTCCCACATGGGAAGCACATCCCAGTTCAGTATATGGGTCCACATGGGCCAGGGCTGGGATTCGATCCTTGGTCTCTAGGGCTGCAAAGTGAACGCTCAACCTGCTGAGCTATCCTGGCTTCCCCAGTAATTCCTTATATGATCTAGGTTTAATCTATCCCCAGTTTTACCTGCCTTTTTTCCTTGTTAACTCAGATTGATTTTATGCATATTTTATTTCCTTTGCTGAGTTTATAGTGCATCAGAGATCCGAGTCTGATGCTTGTCTTCTCATTTCTTCCACCCTTCTTAGGATGGTTCCAACATCCAACATTGCTTTACTTCTACAGTTAGAGCCATTCTTATACTCAGTGATGGGAATCATTGTTCTATGCTCTAAATAGCATATCATTTTAATCAGTGTGATGGCATATATGCCATCATAGCCAAGTCCTATAAATCAAGACCTGGCACATGTAGAGATGGGGTGGAGTAGGGAGGGAATGGAGGAAATGTGAAAGTCACATCCATGCTTTAAACACACAGCATAGCTCAGAACCTGCCTGTCCTGTTTTCATCAACTGACTGCTCTTTCTTCTCCCTCCCTCAAACTTTTTAGGCCAAAGATCTGTGAAGAGAGGACAAGACAGGCCTTGTTTCCTCCTGTAACTCTGGCCAGAGCAGGTACTCAATCACTTGTATTTAAGAAATAAAAGTTCTAGGTGTGACGCTGGAGTTTTCCCCTTACAGCAAATCTTCAGTGTAACCCTGGCTCTTAAGTCAGCAATGGGCACAGATTTTCCAGGACAGGCACAGAAGCTGGTGCCATCTCTGCTCCTCTGTGTTTTAAATTTCATTATTAGAATTTGTAGCACACTGCAGGGGCTCTGTCCCCAAAACAAGAGGGGGCCATTGGTTGCAGTTGGCATGTGCTGCATAGTAGGCTCACAGCACTACCACTGACACTGTGTGTCCACTCTTATGAGTGTGTGCACCTGCAATGTGGGTGGCACAGTTTGGTGCAGGGGAGGATGTATTTATGAAGCCAGGCACAAGGTGCCACCTTTCTCCTCTTCTGTTGTAGAAAGTCTGGGTCCCAGCCACAAGTGTGGCATGTGTTAGGTATTAACTAGCTAAATAGATCTGTAGTCTAGGGTAAATTTAAGATGAAATAGAGAGTAAGGAAAACTCACATTCCATGGTAGAGTTTTCAGATAGAAGGACTGGAAAAAATCTAACAAAGTCTTGTTTGAAGACTTTGGCCAACATACGAGGTTTGTCTGGAAAGTAGCCAACCACGTAACTGTTCGTGTTATATTGACAATGCTGATTTTTTCCAAACAGCCTTCGTACATAGTCAAATCCAAGTTGAACAGCAGTCAAGGCTAGAAACAACTAGGGAAGCCCTACCTGAGGCAGAATCAAAAGCTGAATAGGGATGCAGGCTAGAAGACAGCACTAGCAAGAGGCTGATCTCTTCACACAGAATCAGAATGACAAAGCTAGAAGTAGCATCTAAGAAATATAAGGGCTATCCAGAAAATATTCAGCTATTGTCAATATAACAAGAACTGTTACATGGCTGGATAATTTCCTGACAGCCCTTACGAAGAGGGATGTGTGTTCCCACTGCAATCTCTCATATGAATAAAGCATGTTATCATATACTTGATAAGATAAGCATCAGACTTTAATTTTAAAGTAGGCACTTAGGGTATTATTATTCATGGCTTACATCTCTGCAGCAAATAAAAATTATGTCTTTATGAATCATACTTTAAATGTACTGCACTAAGCATTTGTGACAGGATTTTTCATGTGAATAATCTTTATCTATTTTGTATATGGGTTATTGTTTTTTAAAAAGAATTATTTTGCTCCAAAGTCTATTTTTTCCCTTTAAATTAAGCATGGAAAGACATCATGAGTATTTAGCCTCTCCTACATTAAGGCGGAAAAGGATCAGGTTTGACTGTGACTAAACAATATAAATATATAGTTAAAAAACTATTGCTAGCCAATGATAACACAATAGAATGCTCATCCTGGGATGAGAGTAAGCTTGTTGGTATTATAGTTTTATAAGGGGCCCCGGGGTAACATCTAAGGGAGAAATCAAAGGATTCTGGTTTTTAACTAGTTTTCTTTTCTTTTTTCCTTCTTTTTTTTTACATTCATTATTCTGCTAGTTGTAAGAATGTGGCAACAATCTGTTCAGTCTTGAATGGCAACTCTGTGAAGACTCACACGTAAGCTGTGCACACCTGTTGGCAGAGATTTCTCTAAGAACATCCATGATATGACAAACATGTGCAGGAAGGCTGTGCACGTGTGCGCACTGCCTGAGATGGCTGATTTGAATTTCCTAACCATTACTCATTAGTCACAGTGGGCAACAGGGAAAAGTCTGCTTCTATCAGTGACCACATGGTTTAAAAGATGAAACAAGTCTGAAGTTGACTTTGGACATCAGGAATCAGCAATAAATCTTAAGAAATTTTCATAGATTTTATAAATACAGGCAAATATCTCTTTTTACTGTGCTTTGCTTTATTGCTCTTCACAAATGCTGTACTGTTTACAAATAAGGCAAGACCCTTTACCAGCAAAAAGATGGTGACGCTTTACCAGAGTACTCTGCAGTTGTTTGGGACCAAACCTGTAATATTTCCAAGTATGCCTGTAATCAGGTTTTTGTTTTTTCTTTCTTTCTGTTGAACCAGTGCAGTCAATTAGATGTAGACCAAGCAAAATTGATTCTGATTTGACTTGTCTAAGAGATCACAGTCTTTAAATATATAGGTAGGATATTTCAGAATGCCACATTAAGGATAAGTGGCAGCTACATAGCTCCAGTCTGGTCTTGTGTTCATTTGAAATGACCTCTTATCCAGGATGCCAGGTATTAAAGCTGGACTCTCAGTGCTAAGCTATGATCTAGGGACATAAACTCTCAAGGTTATTGCGGTCTCAATGGAGATAAAACAATCATAACACTCTGACAGTTTTACCTTGATCACTTCTCTATGAGATACTTCTTAAAAATTCCCTGGTACATTCCTACTATCCAGAATAAAGAGTGGAAATGTTTGGTTTGTAAGGGTGGAGAGTAATTTGCTCCCCCCAAATTCAGAAGAGCATACAATTAATTCTTTCCAAGATCCAGAAGTAAGAAAAGCTGAATAATAGGCTAGTAATATGCCATACTTGACCATTTATGAAGCCAAGCATCTTGGGAAGAACTAATCATGGATATAGGGGAGGGGGAGGTAATTATTTACAGAGTACCTCATATTAGTTTGCTCAATATCTGAAGGTGGTAAGTGTTCGAATATGAGCTAGTTATTGCTTATGAGGAAGAGTGGACAGAGCAGTTGTTTGAAGTCAGTTTAAGTCAACATGCCAGGTGATCCATGTTGTAAGTACAAAGAAATGAATTTCTGAGGTCAGGCAGCAAAGACACAACTCCCAGTGTGAGCGAGCCCACGCTAGATTGTCAAGTTTGGATCTCCAGCCTGTTCTGGGCAACTTGTGATTGGAGATGATAGAACAGATGGGTAAAAAATAAAGACAAACAAAGTTACAAACTCACCGGCCAATTACCTGCACACCTTTCCACTAGGAAGTGAGGTGGAAGTAGCAGGGGATTCAAGTTAGAGCCAAGAGGCTGTGCAAAAACTCTCCAACGGGGTTGGGCTGCCTGCTATAGGCCGGGCTGGTTCTTCCCTTCTCATGAAATGGGGGAACTCTGGGATGGGTGGATAGACACACATACACAGCCCAGGAGAGTGATACGTGGAGTACTAATATGAGGACAGAGAAAGCCTTATGAGGTAAAGGAGGCAGCCATCAGACAAGTATATGCCTCTAGAACTGAGAAAACCCCTACCACTGGCAGAGTGAAGCTTTGTTCCCTGAAAGCATTCTCTATGTGTGCATCTCTGTCATCACCTAAGGGGCAACTGAGGTTAAGAGCCTTAAGGATAGGCTGACCAGATGTCCCGTTTCAAACGATACAGAAAACAATGATACCGTCCCATCTCATACAGTACATATCTGGTCAGCCTACTGACACCTGGAATGTAGCCCTGTGAGACTATGCTGACCATTCTACCATGTGAAATGGGACAGTACTGTTGTTTTCTGTCCCATTTAAATGGTATGTCTGGACAGCCTACATAAGGATGAATCAAATATTCTGATTTTCTTAGGACTATTTAAGAGAAATGTAGATGCAAAGGAAAGGTATTGTTTGGGATAGAAATAACTGAATTTTAAATCAGACTAAATATAGTTTAAATCCCGGCTTAGTCATACACTAACTCTGGGACCCTAAGTAGGTTATGAAATATCTCTGTGCCTCAGTATCTTTATCCTCAAAGAAGGGTGCTGTCACCTATCTCTTATACAGCGATCGGGGCAGCACAGTTAGTACAGCATGGCAGTTGAGAGTACGTACCCTTACTCTGGAGGCAACAGGCTCAAGTCCCAGCAGTGGCTTTGCTACTTATTAGCTCTGTTTCTTAGGTAGGCTTATAAGACTTGCCTTCCCTAAGTCTCAGCTTCCTCATTTGTGAAATGGAGATAATAGTGGGCCTTACTTAATAGGATTATGATATAATATTTGCTTAGCATGTTGGATTGCACAGAGTAAGAACTCAAAAATCCTAATCACCACTTCCCAATATTTTTTAAATTAAAAAAAAAAAGTAGGAGATAAGCAAATTGACACTGAGAAAGCCAAACAGACAAAGAAACGGATTTACGTCTAAGTATTTACGTAGAGTTCTTACTACCCCTAGCAAGTAGTAAGCACCCAAGATTTACCTGATCAGCCACTCTATAGACTTGTTCTTTCTGACTGCAATCACAGGTGTAGGCATAGGCGCTCGCGGCTCCGGCGTCTTGAGCCATCTTGCATGTCTCCTCATTCCCCTCCTTGTTGATATCCCAGAGAACAAGCACAGCTCCAAGGTCAGCAAATTTGAAGGCTAAGAGCCTTCCAAGTCCACTCCCAGCACCTGTTATGAGTATGATTTCCCCAGCAACGTTCTTCCGTGGCTTTGGGATTAAGGTAGAGATCAAGGCCTCCAGAATGGTAAACACCGATTTTCCTAAGAAATTGCATAGTGCCTTTGCTGAGTTCAGGCTGAGAGCCATAGTCTGGTCGATACCTATAAAGAAAGATACTTATGTAAAGGCCATTCCTTCTGAGTTTACTTATTACACGGAGTTCATACTTTCTGAACCAATGAAAGGAAACTGAGAAGTGTGGTTTAAATGTCTCTTCTGGTAGCAGACTCTGAACTTAGAAAGGGGAGAGGACTGACCTAGATTATATCTTGGCCAACTTTCATTCATTCATAACACCAGGCTCAAGCTTGGCACCTATCTGCATGCGTGATAAATGGTGTAGGTGACAGAAATGTTCATTAACCGGAACTGTAACCACACCTAAATTCAAAGGAGACATTCATTATTTCTCACAGTTAACCTTTCTTCCTAATAATCACGAATCCTGTTGGCTGGTTTTCTGTTCGACACATTGACGATATTGTAATCTGTATGATATAACTGCTACGTCTCTGGTTTTATTTCTGTCTCCTTTTAGGTTTATGTTTTCTCATTTTCCCTGTTACTATTTAATTTTGCATCCCTATTTAAAATCTGAAATTTAAGAGAAAAAGTGTAAAATTCTATTTGCATAATGTATTTGAAAAGGAGGAACTAGACTTTTCGAACCTTTTTCTGACAGACTGACCATCAGCTCTGGATACTCCTTCCCCAGCTCTGAGGCCCCTGTGCCATATCACTTACCACTCAGCCCTGTGACTACAGGACATGGGTGAGACACACATGTGGATTCCTGTCCTGTCTTGCCCCTGCCTCGCTGTGGAACCTGGGCATTCTCCATTGCCTCTCTGGGCTTCGGTCTCCTTGTCTGTACTGGTCCTGTGGCATAGAGTGGTTTTGAAGATGAAATAAGAATGTATGTGATGTACTTGACCACAATCCTGGCTCAGAGTAAGTCTTCTAAGGATGGTATTATGTTTCCCAGATTCACAGTGCTGCTTACCCAGAAGGCACCCAGTAGTAGGTTTGCTGAATGAATAAAAGGCCTCCCTTTGGCAAGGGCATACAGATCGCCATGCTTACATCCTTCTATCAGTTACTCACACTTTAATGAGAATGCGTTTATAAGATGCTTTACTAACAATCACATGAGAAAGAAGGGAAGGTCTTATTTCCTTTCAGGAAGAAAAGACATGCTTAGCAGGGGGCACATTGTGCTGGGGGTGGGGGAGGGGTTCCTTGAATGGCATATCCAACGGAGAGGCACAGAGGGGTTCTTCATTAGGAACAGCAGGTCTTCAAAGTTTGGCTGAGAACAGACTAGTGACTACTAATGATGATGGGTGGTTAGAGTCCTCTACAGGAGGGTGTGGAGCCTGGGCAGACCCTCAGGAAACTATGGAGACCTAAACTGTTGTTTCTTGGTTCATTCTGCAGATGAGGCTGAGGCTCAGACAGAGTACATATGTGGTTTATCCAAGGCCCTGGAGCTAGTTAGCACAGGACCAGGTGTTCACTTACTATGCTTATTGAACAGTGATGTGTGCAGGTTCAATGCTGGGCCCTGGGCCTGAGAGGATTGGCAGCCTCCCCTTTTCTCTGGCCCAAGGAGCTAAGGGTCTATTATTTGAAGAGACAGACATTAAACAAATGAATACATCATTACAAGTCATAGTATATAAAGAAAAGTGCAGGGAGCTATAGAGAGTAGATCGGAGGTCTGGTTTAGATTGGGGACAAGGTAGGAAGCACCAGGAGAGATTTGCTGGGAAGTGACACTTGAGTGGGACTCCAAACGATGAATGATAAGATGCAGAGAAGTCTGGGAGTAGCTGGTCCAGTGGACAGACAGAAGAGTTGAGCCCTGGTGTAGGTTTGAGGTCCAGGACTCTCCAGAGAGTAAGAATGCTGGTGGGGTGGAAGAGGCATGGACATTCTGGTCAAACACTGTGTGCTTTGTGCTGGGAGCACTGAGTTTCACCATGCTTTGGATGAAATGACCCTCAAACTCTCTGGCGTCTTTGCTCCACTTATTTTCACAGAGTAGCTTTTGGATGATTGATTGGGACTCTTGGAAAGAAGATGCCCCAAAGGGTTGACAGCCCTATTCAGACTCTTGTTTTAACTGTGCAGTCATGAGGTACAGACCTGCAGACCTGCGTGGATGAGGGTCAGATTTCCCACAGGAATGTGACACCCTCCCCAGACAGTAGCCTGGGCACTGCCAACATTCCTTCCAGGACAAAGCCCACACCAGGTCGTGGTTGTCCCTTTTCAGGCATACCTTGAAGTCCAGGCCAAAAGGACAAAGGTCCACCTCTCACGATGTGGGTGG
This sequence comes from Craseonycteris thonglongyai, assembly GCA_004027555.1. NCBI lineage: Eukaryota > Metazoa > Chordata > Mammalia > Chiroptera > Craseonycteridae > Craseonycteris > Craseonycteris thonglongyai. The sequence continues at coordinate 21,212 of PVKE010021977.1, forward strand.
GTAGGCATCTCACCTGGTCCATTGTTTATCCCTGTCCTGGCAGATGCTTACTAGGTTCCAAAGAGGGTGGCATCCTGAGGTCTCCCTCATTTGGGGTTCAGGGTATCTACTGGGGACCTGCACAGGTAGTGAGGTCTAGAGTTTAAAGTTTGGGTTGGAATTCTGAATCTGCCACTCTCTTCTCTGCAACCTTGGTGAAAAATTATTTCATCTGTTATGCCTCAGTTTCCTCCTCTAAATAGGGGGATGCTACTAGCATGTGACAATACTTTTGAAATAGGGAAGCTACGGGAGTTAAGTGAGTTAATGCAGTTAAAGTATTAATGGTCACTACTACCCCATATGAGTATTCTAAGCACATTGGGGAAAAAGCTCCTCATTGCCTCCCACTGTAGGATGCACAGGGTGGGGGCAAGAAGCCAAGGACTGCATTTCATGGCTTGCCAGGTTACTTGCTAGAACAGTGCCAGGCACATAATGACAACAAATAAATACAAACTAGAGCTATGATTGGTGTTCCTGATAACATGAATTAATGATCCCTGGCTATGCCCATGAAAGATCAGTATAACAAGTACGGTATGCTTATAAGCAAAGGTACATTAAGGTTCCATTTTACTGTAAAGACTCTTAGGAAGTGACAGAGCACATTAAATACAACAAAGCTGAAGACTTCTTTGGCGCCTCCATTCCATGGCCTAGCCTCTTAGTCACAAAGCTGAACTAACTTGGCACATTGTAAATAGGTGGTACCTGCTTCCCGGCTAGGGCGCAGCTGCAAGTTGGCTCAGATAAGGGGGGTAGATTAGGGGTATGGGGCGCTCTGGGGACAATCGGGGGCGGTGGGGAGGGCGAGGTAGAGGCATTCAGCAGCAGAGGGCAGGGCACCTGGGCAGAATGGGCCGAAGAGGAAGAGAGGACCAGGGAGGCATCTTGTTCTCTGCTCCGGGATGGGGAAGGAGCCTAGCCGCTCACCCCTGAGGGGTTCGGGGCTTGGTGGCTGCCGCAGCCGTCTGAGCCGCCAGGACGCGGCCGCCTGGCGCGCCCCCTGGAAGCGCGGCGCTGTGCGGGGCTCCCCGCCCGCCTCCGGCTCCCGAACCTCCCACCCCGAGCCCACGCCCGCGGGCCGCGGCGGGCTGGCCTCCCGGAGGTCGTGCCCAGAGCCGGGGGCCCGGGCCTTGGCAACTCACCCCGGGCACGCTGCCCTCGCAGTCCGCCGAGAAGCCGGTCTCGTCTGCCTCGGGCCCTGCCGTCACTGGCTCGCAGCTGCGCGAAGCTCGGGGGTTTATCCCCGCGCCCGCCCGAGACCCCGTCTGACGGCGGGCGGTGCCCGGAAGGGCGGGGCCGCTCCCCGCCCTGCGCGCGTGTGCGCTGCGCTCCCGTCGTTCTCCCCAGGCGGCCTGCGGTCGCGAAGCCCCGATGCTCACGCCAGGGCTTTGGACATGCTCGCTCGGGGACGTTTAAAAATGCCAGTAGACAGCCTGCTCCCTGGATTATCAACGGAGAACTTCTGAGTTGGAATGGGGGCCAGACAACAACAGCACTTAGAAAGTTCTCCGGGTGTTTCCAAGCGCAGCCCGAGGCTGGGAGCCCTGTTCAGGGAACAAAGAAGCAGGGGTGGGAGTCCAAAGCGGGAGGGAGCCAGGCCTGCAGCCCCGCAGCACAGCTCCCGGAAGCGGAGTTCTCCAGCGGCACCTGACTCTGCCACCTGGGATCAAGGTCAACAGCTCCCTGGCCTTGACCCCATGGTGGTAAGTAAGGAGTGTGGGCGCGGGAGAGTCGCGGGGTTTGCAGGTGGGAGTAGGTGCTGTGTTAGCAGGAGTTGGGGGGGGGCGTTTGGGAGGTTGGGGGGTGGGAGAAGAGGGCGAGGAAGAATTTGTTCTAAAAAGGTAAGGTTGAAGAAAAAGAAAATGTCAACGATGCACTCTGATCTAATCAGTAGGTATTGACCATCTTCTCTGTACAACCATCCAGAAACTACACCAATGCCACATCTGTCGAGGAAAAAAAGAGAAAGTCATGAAACTTTAGCTAATCATCTTATATAAGCATAAGTCACCACTGAACGCTTATAATAGGGAGTGGAGTTTGATGGCTGACGTAAGCAGAAATGTAGATAAATGGTAGGGTGTTGAAGGAAAAATGGGGAGTCAGGACAATACTCGGTGTTGGGTAGGAGGTACACAAGTGGTGAAGGCTCAGAGGAGAGCAATGTTAGCCAGCTGGATCTGGGACAGACCTGGGTGTGTGAGCACTGCACATTTGTCCTTTATTTGGCTGTGAGAAGAAACAGTTGTCTAAGCCTGGAAAAGTAGGTGTAAGGGAGAGCCTTGAATGTCATTTCGGTGTTCCGGAAGTCACTTGTGTTCTGTAAGCAGTGGTGAGTTGGGGCAAGTATCCTAGTAGCTGTGTTGTTGGGAAGTGAATGGGACCGGTGAAACCAATGTTGGTTTCAAGGATCATCACCCAGTGGCATGTGCTGTGCAGGGCTCTGTATGTGGCTCTGGGGGACTGCAGAGGCATTTGTGGGGAAGGGAGACTCACTCATGAACTTCCCACTTGCGGATGGTAGACATGCATCTCAGCTGCATGGAAGAGGGGTACCTAGTTAGCCTGGGTGAGGAGAGGTATTTGGGCTAGAAGGACCTTCTAGACTTTGGCAGAAGAATGGGCCAAGGTGTTGAGAGGTGAGCGATGCTTGGGCATGAGAGTGACTAAGGCACAGAAAAGCTGTGTGATGGACTCTGGGCTGTACAGTGTGTCTGTAAGAGTTCCAATGGCTGGACCTAGGGAAACACCAGCCTTATGTTATCTTCATGGTTTCTCTGAGCAGAATTTTGGGCTGTCACTGTTTTTTGGTCAGAAGTTCAGAGTAGAGCTCAGGAAAAAAATCTTTAGCATTGTTAGAAATAACATCAAAACAAAATATGAATGCAAAGCAATGGGAGTTTCGCTGATGACATACTTAAGAGAACTAGAGGCCACGCTGTTTGGAGAAGGCCCTACATTGATTTGACATGGAGGCAACTCAGTGACTTCACTGTAATCCTGAAAGCTAAGGAAGTATTTTTAACGGGTCTTTGTGGCAAAGACCAGGAATAGATAATTTATGATGGAAGATACAGAAAGTGTGTAAAATGCTCTAACTTCATTCTTAGTCAGAGAAATACATACCGGTAATAAAACAATTCATGCCTTCCAAATCGACAAATGTTAAAAGACAGAGTGTCTTCATATAGGGGTGGTGCAAATTATACATTTCTGGAGAGTAAGTCTGTATTAGGAACTAGAAAGAGATGTACCCTCTCACCCAATTTAGCTTATGGGACTTTATCTTTACAAAATAATTAGGTATCATTTGTTGACTTCAGGAAGAGAAATTAGTTACCAGGAGTGAAGGGTTAGAAAGGAGATTTTTGACTGTATTGATTCATGAGAATGTATTACTCTTTCTAGAAATATGTATATATTAATAAAATGTAAATTGATCTAAAAATACGTGCAGATGGAGTGCTCCACAGCCACTTTTTATGTAATTATGTTTTTCAAGGGTATTGGAAAATACTGTTCACATAATGTGAGTTTAAAAATTATAGTACAGATTAAATATATATGATACTACATTTCCATGAAAAATTTTATGCATTAGAAACACCAGCCTCTTAACATTTTTTATTATTGAGCAGTGGAGTTTTTATTGATTTTTAATTTTTGCTTTACGTCTTTTTGTATTTTTCAAATATTTCATTATGTGCGTATTTTTATTTCATAATAAAAATGTTTCTTAGAACATACGAAGATATTTTTATTCAAGAAGTTAGAGTGAGCATATGCATTTATATCCTATTTTCTTTCAAAATTCCATAGAAATGAAAGGACAGTTATAAAACCGTGAAGGAAAACATAATAGTGCTAGAAAGAAAGGCGCTACCAGTGAGGCCTGACTAGAAGTTGGTAAGCAGATGGATCTCATTTCCAGAAACCAGAGCAAAAGATACCTTCATCCAAAACACGCCCGAGGAAGGCACTTTCTACAGAAATGAGTCATTCTTCCCAACAGAAACCCGGAGTAATTCCAATTCAGTAAACAAACACAAAGAGTAGAAATAGGGCATGGGGCATCCAGATGGAATAAGAGTCTTAACATAAAACCAAAAACAATGGACCTATTGAAATAAAATTTAGAAAAAGTATTTTGTAGTTTGGGGCTAGACAAAGAACCCCTCCACCCTCAGAAACCATTAATTATTCATTTCACTATGATAAAATAATGTCAATTTCTATACAGCAAAAATACCATAAGCAACAGACAAGGAGAAAGTTGTTTTGAACTGAAATTGATAATTAGCCATAATTTATGACATTTCTATAAATCAATTTGAGTAAGACAGTAGGAAAAATGGTATAGAAATGCATAGACAATTCATAGGCAAGTAAATACAAATGACTGAAAACATCTGAAAAGATGCCTAATTATACTGGTATTCAGGAACATGTCAATTAAAAAGGAATATCTTGGGGAAAGCCGGGACGGCTCAGCGGGTTGAGCGCTCGCTTTGAGGCCATGAGGACCGAGGATCGAATCCCGGCTCCGGCCCAGGCAGGACCCACATGCTGAACTGGGGAGTTCCCACAGTTCGGTTCTCTAACTGTCTCTGTCTCTGTCTCTGTCTCTATCTGTCAAAAGTAAAATAGAAATAAATATGCACTGAAGACAAAAAGATAATTTCTCTCTCTATAAATGTGAAAAGATAAAAAAAAAAAA